>RJWT010012495.1:0-22379 GCA_004365215.1 Cuniculus paca
CTAGGCTTGAACTTGTAATCCTCATGGCTCAGCTTCCCAGAGTGCTGGGATTGCAGGACTGTGCCTTCACACCATTCGAGTCCTGAGTTTAAACCCAAGTTGTGTAGTTGACAAGGCATGTAACCTGGGCATGTTTCTTAATCTCTCCAAGCCTTAGTTTCTTCCAGAGACTGGGATCGCCAGGGCCCTCTTGAGGCTACCATGCTAGGGAGGCATGATAACATGGTGAAAATGCCTGGCACAGTGCCTGGCACCAGGAGAGGCCCACAAATGGTATTTTGTTAGAAATTTTGATTGCTTCTGGGCCTTTTGGCTAAGATCAAGTGTTGTTAGGGATTTGGCATCTGGGTCCCCCTCCTTGGTCGTGACAACTGTTCCCAGGGTTTGGGGTGCTGACTCTGGGGCACCCCCATTTGGATGAGAAGAGTCCTAAATCCTGAAATCTCCCCTGCAGCCTCTCCAAGGCTCATTGCAAACCTTGTTTAAAACATACAACAGGCTGGGGATGCAGCTCAGTGGGGGAGTGCTTGCCTAGCATGCACAAGGCCTCGAGTTCAACCCCCAGTACCACACACAGAAAAAATAAATAAAAATAAAATAAAATGTACAACAATATCCACAATGACAGTTAAGTCTTACACAGCCCTTCTGATGTGCCAGACAGAGTTCCAAGCACTTTTCACATGTACATTTATTTATCCTCACAATCACCCTATGGCAGAGATATCACTTATTTTTATCTCCACTAAAGTGAAATTAACAATGAAACCCCTAGAGGAAGGGTCTCATAAAGCCAGTTATCGGGCTGGTGGAGAGTGAGCACCAGGGTTGCTAGGTAAAACATCCATAAATACTTACCAGTATGTCCCAAATACTGCATGGGACATAGTTATACTGAAAATTATTTGCTGTTTATCTGAAATTCAAATTTAACTAAGCATCCTTTTTTGTTGTTGGTTGTTTTGCTTTGCTTTGCTTTTGTTTGGGGTATGGCAAGGCTTCTAGAGGGGTGAGGGGAGCCTTGGTTCATTAAGGAAGCATCTGTGGCTTCCGTTCTGCCTAAACTCTGGGAGTATTAGTCAGCTCGGCTGCCACAGCAAAATACCATAGACTGGGGGCTGAACCAACAGACATTCATTCTGCACAGACTGGAGGCTGGAAGTCCAAGATCAAGGTGCCGGCAGATTTGGTTCCTGGGTGGGCTGTCTTCCTGGGTTGCACATGGCCACCTCCTCACTTGGCAGACAGCAAGAGTTGGTCTCTCTTCCTCTTCTTACAGGGGCACCTGTCCCGTCGTGAGGCCCACACTGATGACCTCATCTAAGCCAGGGAGTGCCCAGGGTGCAGGAAGGGGACAGACCAGGCAGATACAGCCCCAGAGCCCCCCACCTCCTCTGCTGGCTGGGTTCCAAAGCCTATCTGGGCAGGTGGCAGCGAGTGGTGCATTTGTGGGTGGCTGGCTGGGAGCCAGGGGAGCGAACAGCCAGATTGAGTAGGAAGGTGACAATTTATTCTTTTAAAAGAGAGAGAAGGTGGGGGGAAGAGCCCTGGATTCCACTGGTGTGTTTTCTCCCCACGGAGCTCCCAAAGGCTTTGACTCCCACCCAGCTTGGAGACCCCTGTGCCTCGATGCTGCTGATTGGTGTAGAAGACCAGGTAGCTTGGCCTCTTGGTGTCCAGAGCAATGAGTCTCTCTGTGCAACCCTTCTCTGCTCCCTCCTCCCCTTCCCTTGCCCCCTACTTCCCCTGACCCTCCTCCAGTCTTATTGCTAACTCTTCTCTAATTCCTAGCCAGCTTGAGCCATTTCTAATTCTCTGCAAGCTCCACCCTCCCTTATACCTCCAGACCCTTGCACATGCTGTGCCCTCCACCTGGAACATTTTCCTCTGATGCTTGCCATCCTTTTGGCCTTGGTTGAGACACCACCACCTCCAGGAAGCCCCCCAAACCTCCACCTCTGGCCTGCATGCCTCCATGGTGCCCTATCCTAACCATATGTGGGCTCCTTGACCCCAGGGACAGGGCAGCCACCAAGTCCATCTAGGAAGGGTCAAACAACCGGTTTCCAAAATAATTGAGAGTTCTTCCTCATATTTTTGCCTGGATGTCACATATCCACAAATTACATGTTAATTACATCTTCACTTTTGTGCTTTTCTTGACCCTGATCTCTGAGATCTATGAGGTCAAAAGCCACATCTGTGTAGTTCACCACAGTCTCTCCAGCATGCAAATAAAATAGGTACTTAACTAGTACTTGTTGAGATCAAATAGGTACTTAACTAGAACTTGTTGAATGAATAAAGGAATGAATGGAGGACCATACCATGGAGAATGAAGCAGAAAGAAATGAGCTGAAATGCAGCCGACAGCCTGGCTTCAAATATCCAGGCTCTGCCAGTTAGTAGCTGTGTGACCCAGTCAACCTCTCTGGGCTTTGGTTTCCTTGTAAAGTAGGAGGGACAGCAGTACCTACCTGATAGGATGTGTGAAGACTAGATCAATATGTAGAAAGCACTTAACAGAATGCCTGGCATGAATGCTCAGTAAGGGTTGGTTCTGGTTATTGTGTTACCATCATTACCTGAAGGTCAAGCTCTAAAGTTGTGGCTGAGATAGACTAGCAAAGGTTGCTTTGGGGTCAGGCTGATGAAAGACCCTCTCTGCCTAGTTTCAAAAATGGCACAGGTAAAGGGGGGCATCAGGCAGGTGGGAGTTAATTGTCATCCCTGCCCAGTTGGTGCTCCTTCCTCCCAATTAAAGGCCTCTGTCTGCCCAGATGGAAAGGGGAATAATTGATCCATGACCCATCACAGCCCATTTTCTGGTGTGTTTCACTCCAGGCATCCAGAATCATCATTTGTTCATGGAGAAAATCTAATGGACCAGAAATGGGAAGGAGAGAGTATAAATATTTCAGGGGCCTGTTTTCCACATGGGATGGGGGTGGGTGGGGTCCCTTTGGAAGTATCCCTTGGGCGTTAGGACCAATGACCCTCCCTTCTCCTCTCCCTCCCCAGTTCCCTTGTTTCATCAAGGATTCATTTGTCTTCGCCAAGCCCTATTCAATGAGCAAGTGAAGGAATGAGTGGATAGGTGGGGAATTCTACAAGCTCCGTGTTCCTTTCTGGTGTGCTGTAGACCAGAGCTCCCAGATTTTCACATGCACGTGAGTCACCTGGGGAATCTCGTGAAGATGTAGCTTCTGCAGCCCTGTCCCGGGAGGAGCTGGAACTCTACCTTGCCAGGGGAAGCTAATGTTGCCTTTGGTTGTGCAGCTGAACAATCTGGAAAAGCAAGACCAGATAATCTGCCTTTGATGATGTTTGATTCCTTACAAGTACAGACTCATTCAAAATACCTATTGTGCACCTATTATGTGCCTGGGTCCTGGGTGAATAAGGGTGACCACTACTGGCATTAGCCAAGGGGGTCACCAACACTGAACAAGAATTTGTGAGGATATGGGGAAACAAGGTACAGGGGATCCTCAGAGCCTTCACCAGTGGCTTCTACCTCATCATCCCCAAAGACTTTGCTGTGCAGCTAAGACTTAAAGGAGAAACAGGAGTTGGCTGAACCAGGCACAGTGATGTGTCTGGAAAAATCTGGACATGTGTTTGAGAAATGGCCAGAGTAGGAGCAAAAGGGCCAGTGACGGGTGCACAGGAGGCAGCAAGGCTATCCCATAGGCAATAAGATGAGGCTGTCCCCAGGAAGAAGAAGGCTTCGAACTTGGGAGGTGACACAAGTAGGAACAACCACTAAGAGGCAGCTAAGAAGGTCTTCGTGAGAGAGGACGGGAACCAGAAGGATGTGGAAGAGAGAGAAAGGAAAGAACCAGTTAGACACATGTTGGGGAGAGAGAACAAACAAGACTTGAAAATCCAACAGATGCAAGGAGAGTGAAAAGTAAAGGAGGTAGAGATGATCTGGGGTTTAAGTATCTAACAATGCTAGAAAATTCTGACCCATTCCAACCAATTCTTTCCAACTCTGTCTTTTCCCATCCAATCCTAGCTACAGTATTTGATGTCAAACTATGAAGGTAGGGTAAATACAATGGTATACTCTGCTTGGATCTTGGAATGGAAAAAGAACGAAATAGTGAAATCTGAATAAAGTCTGTAGTTCAGATAATAATATTGTACCCATGTTAATTTTAGTCCTGAAAAATAGTCCATGAGTTACGTTAATATGTAAACGTCAGGTAAGCACAGCATGGAGGGAGGCTGAGGCAGAAGAACCGAAAGCTGAAGTTCCACCAAGGCAACTTGGTGAGACCTTGTCTCAAAATAAACAATAAAAATGACTGGGGATGTAGCACAGTGTTAGAGCATCCCTGGATTCCATCCCTAGTACTAGGAAAAAGAAAAAAGATGTGGAGATCAGGGAAACTGAATGGAGCTACATGGGAACCCTCCGCACTATCTTTGCAACTTTTATGAATCTCAAAGTTTATTCCAAAGTTAAAAGTTTATTTTTTAAAAAAATGAAGGAAAAAAGAAAGCAGACAAAGAGGATGGAAACTTCCAGAACAGACAATATGATGAGTTAGCGAATATTAAAGCTTTCTTCTATAGCCATGCAGAAACGCCACATGAACTCTTGCAAACATCGTTTTAAAGTGAAGGCAGGAGCTGGGGTAGGGCTTAGTGGCACAGCACTTGCCTAGAACACATCGGGCCCTGGGTTCCATCCCCAGCACCACAAATAAACAAATAATGAGAAGCTTGACATCCAAGAAACTGAGGGGCTACATAGGGGCCGGAGGCAAAGAAAGAGGAAAAGTTAAAGCAGTGCAGCTTCCAGTCCTGAGCCCTGAGCCCTGAGTGTCCTCTCTCGGTAAAATAGAGGATTAGGTTTTTAGCACCCACACAAAGGAAGGAGCTGTCAAAACCTGAATAACCAGCAGAGATTCTCCAAAGATTAATAGGTTTATTTGAGATTGGCATTGTAATGGGAATACTTGTGCCAAAGTAAAAACCAAGTGCATGTTCAAAGAGGTCAAAGCGAGGGGGCGTTTTAAAAGGCAAAATGAGAGGCTTGCATGAATTAATTTGAAACAATAATCCTTGGTTACAGAGGTCGATAATCAGGGTGATGTCCAGCCAAGATGAAACTGGCAACTATTAGGCAAATGTTTTGTTGAAGTATTTCTTTGGTGTAAGATTGTCGTGATCTTTGTGCAGTTGTGCTCTGGAAGAATCTTTTATGACTTGTTTTTATCAGGCCTATATACCAAGAGCTCCTCCTTCATAGCTTCCCAGTTTTATTTGTTGTTATTGTTATTGTTGGGGCTTGACACAAATGACTCCATTTTGATTCTGACAACTTTCACAGAGGTGACATCAAAGCCTTTTGAAGATGCAATGGCAAAAAAAAAAAAAAAAGATGCAATGGCAAGCAGAAATGACACCCAGGATTTGGAGGCAGATTTATTTTATGTTGATGGACACTGACTGGGATCATTCCCAATATATCAGGCCCTGATCGCTGGTGGTCTGAGGCTTATACAGGATAAGCAAGCAGGAAGTAGAGGGGCAGAATGGCATGTCAACTGGGGATTGGTTCTTACATAGTGACCATAGTGACCAGCTTTTTCTAGGAGAACAAAGCAACCAGGACTGCAAACAGGAACTATTACCTGGCAACTAAGAAACTGAAGTGTACTGGCCAGGGTTGGGGGACATTTTCTGTTACAAAAAAGGGAATTAAGATTGAAATCTTCTCTTACAACAGAGACTCACGAAAAGGTCCACCTTCCAAAACACAGTCCAGGGGAAAAAAATTCTTTTTCCTACTTTCAGAGAGAGATGATTTTTTAAAAGTATGTCAGCTTCATCCTAAACTCAGAGAAGGAAATGCTGGAATCTTCTTCTGAAGTGTCCTTTGGTGAGGTCTGTGCTGTTCCATTTAAACACAATCCTGACAGCTTTTGAGCCAGGAATTTATTACAGTAATCCATTTAACTCTGAAATTATAGAGCCCGAACTCTACTTCTACTCAGCTCGGTGAACAATAGCTTAATTTTTATTATAGAAAATATAGACAGGCTAAGGAATACCTGCTAGGATGTTTGTGTTGCTGCACCGCAGTGTTATCTTCCAGTTTGGGAGTCCTGCCTTTCATCTCAGGCAGGGATTCTCACCCTTAGTGCTATTGAAATCTTGGGTCAAATCATAATCATACCTTGTCATGGGGAACTACTCATTGTAGGAGGCTTAACAGCATCCCTGGCTTCTATGCATCAGATGCCTGTAGCACCCCCATCCCCAGCTGTGACAACCAACAGTTCCTCCAGGCATCATTCAGTGTACACTGGGGTTGAAATTGCTCTTGCTTAAGCACCATAACTTGACAGAAACCAATTGTCCAGTTTGCTGGGAGGTAAAGAGGTACCCAGAATGTGTGAATTTGATTTAAAATTGGGGCCAGTCTTGGGCATACTGGACTGGGTTCGCCACCCTATTTCCAAGTCTAATCTGGGCATTTAGGATGCTAAGTAATTTTAGGAGTGTTGTATTCGTGGAGATTCACGCCAGCCACTCCTAGGCCGACTTGGCCAACTTCTCACCAATGAGTGTCCTTGGTGACAAGTGATGGAAGAAAGATGAGAATGGTTTGCTGCTTTTCATCCATGCGAAGAGAGGGAAACTGCTCCAAAATCAGGCTCTGGGAGTGGTTCCATCGAGTCTTCTGTGAAGCGGGCAGTGCTGTGAAGTTTCTACAAAGAGCTCACTCATACCCAGCATTACAAAGGGTCCTTCCACCCTCTCAGCCAAGACCACCTCAAGGCATCAAGACCAAGTCCTCCTAGACTAGTGGTGGTGAATCTATGGTGTGCATGCCACAGCAGTTTTATTTGTTATCACTGAAAGCTCTCAAAGGTTTGCCATCACTGTCCTAGACCGGTGTTCTCCATCAAGAGAGAAGACTGAGACCCAGAGATGTTAAGGACAGGTTGAAGGTTCTTAACTTCAGAGTTCTTTGCCTTTGCCATATAGATCAGGGTTAAGATAGCAAATTCCAAACCAGCTCACTCCAGTTTGAATCATGGCATGCATTGTTGGCTAAGATTGACCAAGAGGTTGGAATTTTCCAGGACTGATCAGCACAGCTGCTTGAGGTGGGAGAAAGGCTAGTTCTGGTCATATGGGAAAGCCCAATGGCTCTGATTTATCCTGGGAAATGTGGCCTTGGACCTGCCTTCTTAGCATAGGTGTCTTGGTTAAAGTAGCTGTCTCTTTCTGTTCCCAGAAAAATGCCATGGCATGCTACACACATGTGCATGAACTTTCTCGGTTTTGCATTGGATTTCAGGGAATTTGTGGAACTTCTGCATTAACCCTGGTTGTGAAACTTCAAGATAATTATTAACAACTGTATTATTATGGAGCAATCCATATATTCCAAGTGCTTGGTGAATTTATTTGGTCCAACTAATTGGCTCAGAACCCCTATGATGTAGGTGCTATAAAGACCATTAACCAATCTCAAGCATATTGATTTCCTGTGATGAATTATTATAAACCTGGGTTCAAATCCCTACTCTGCCACTTATTTTCAGAGTGACCTTAACCTGTTGTGTCCTTAGTTTCCTTCTACATGCTTGGCACATCATAAGTGCTCCATGGATGTTGTCCATGATCCCTGGAGCTCAACCAGGCACTATAGCAGCTTGAAGGCAGATTCTGTAACACTGGATTGCCACAAAAGGGACTCTAAGGATCAGCTAGTTTGACAGCCAAGAAGAAAAGGAATGTGCCTATGTCTTACAGTAGGCCAGGCACAGGGGTGGGGCCAGGACTTGGTATAACAAGTTTCACCACTGCCCACTGCATGACCTCATCGATGGTTCTCCCAACCCAGTGTGAGAGGGTCCTCATCTTGTTTGCCTCTCCCAGTCAGTCATCTTGGGTCATGGTTTCCAAGAAAAGCCTTTCCCAAAAACCTTCTTGAGGTGCCGTGGCTTGAAAGAACTTTGTGTGTGTGTGTGTGTGTGTGTGTGTGTGTGTGTGTGTGTGTGTGTTTAAAATGTGTTGCTTTTCAGAATTAACAGCAAATCCAGTGGTGCAAAGGCCAAAAGATATAAATAGTCTTAGCTCTAGCTTGTCAATAAACGTGAGAAAATATGCATCCTTGCCATATAGGCTGGAATTCAAATTGAAACAAGACATCATTTTGCTTATAAAATTTGCAAAGATTGCTGTGAAAGTGATGACCCTAGTGCTGGCGAGGGCAGGGTGAAAGGGTACTTTCAGATACGACTGCTCAAGTTGAAATTGCATTCAGGAGGCAATTTAGCAAATTGTATCAAAGTCCTCAGAATCTCTCCTCAGAAATTCTAAAAGCTGCAGGCACAAAGCCGTTCATCTCTGCATTATTTGTAATAGATTTTTAAAAAGCAAGGAAAGAAATCTAATTATCCAAAAATAAGGAAATGATTAAATGAACTCTAGGATGGCCACACAGGAGAGTATTCAAGAGCTATTTAAAGCAGTGTTTACAAAAAAATGTATCATGACATGGGGAAAATACTTGTTCTCTTTGATTTTAGAAGTCGGAATACTGTCTTATGTGTCATACAATATAATTACAACTTTATTAAAAACAACCACCATACAAATGTGACATGAGGGAGACTGTGCCAAAGTATTAACAATTTCAGACTGTGATGAGCATGTATTACTTTTATAATTTTGAAAAATTTAGGTATGTATGTGTTTTCGGACCTCAGCCTTAGAATTGACAATTCATCATAATGGGGCATGTTTTACTTTCGTCCCTGAAAATATGCAATAGGCTGTGGAAACAACCTCAACACCCCTATCATTCCTCCCTGTCTGTTTTTTCACTGTCCCCAGTACTGCCAGAGTTGCCCCAGGCCTCTCTGTGTCCCCTGTCTGGATAGAGTTCAAAGGCCACTGCCATAGATTCTTCCTTCTCAATTATACTTGAGTGGAGGCAGCCCTCGCTCCAAGTTCTCCATTGGCAGGAAGTCTGCCAAAGAGGGCTCCGTCCACAGGTGAGAGCACTTCTTGGTCCTTCATGGCCGACCAAGAGCCCTCTTTGGGAGAGGGTGTGGAGAATGGCGTCTCCCACTGGTCTTTCCCTTGGGCCATTGAAGTCGCTTTTTATCTAGCCCGATTTCTCACTGAAATTATCCTTGGCGGTAGAGGGCAAAAGCATTTACCAGCAGTAGCAAATAGCATACTGGAAAATCCATCTTTATAAGTGACAATCTTGTGCTGTGTTCTGGTGTATATCAGGGAGCTTGACCCGGTCACACGACTGACATATTATACATATAAAAATATGATTTAAGAAATAATAGTTGGCATTTATTTGATACGTGTTTTACATACATCATCACATTACAGCTCTCTCAAACCATGTTAGGTAAGTATCCTCATTCTACAGACAAAGAATGTGAGCCTCCAAAACAGTAAATACCTTGCTCAATATCTTGCTTAAGTGCAGGGAACTGGACTTTTTTTAGTGTGTTGAGGCTCAAATCCAGGGCCTTGAACACACTATGCCCAGCTCTACACTGAGCTACATCACCAGCCCCAGGAACTGAATTTTAAAGCCAAGAGTTGAATTCCATACCCATGGTTCCCAAGCCCCAGCCACACTGACCATCTCTGCATTTTCCAGTCTGACCCAGCACTTTTATTCCTCTATACTCTGTGCATTCTGTTCCCTCCACTGGGTAGCTCCTCTAGGTGAAAGACCTCCTCAGCCTCCAAGGCAGTTGTGACATCTGGTCACTGAAATCCCCTATGACTCCTTGCACCTGATGACACTCATGATCCACCTCTGTGGGAGTCCTGCCCTCAGCACAGCTGAGAGACTGTTCACAGCTGACTTCCTGCTGCTGTGTGAGTTCTTCAGGCCAGCTGTAATACATCCTGGTGACTTTCAAGCTACAAATTCACAATCCTGCCTCAGATACTTTAAGTTAGAAGAAGGTCAATTCCTTATGTTTAAGAATCATTGTGTGTTGTGTAGAGTAAGTTTCCAAGTAAGTCTTGAACCACTTTCTTAGTCCATGTTGTGCTGTTATAACAGATTCCCTGCAGCCAGGTAATTCATAATGAACAGTTCTCACATTTCTGGAGGTTGGAAAGTTCGAGATGCAGCCTGGGGCCAGCATCTGCTAAAAGCTCTTATACTGTGTCGTCATCCCATGGCAGAAGTCAAAAGGGTGAGTGAATACATGAGACGGAGGGAATTTAGCCGGACTCATCTGTTGTCAGGAACCACTCGCATTGCCATGCACCGGTCCATTCATGAGGCAGAGCTCTCATGACAAAAGCGCCTCTTCAAGGTCCCATCTCTTCATACCATCACCATGGTAATTAATTTCAACATGAGTTTCGAAGGAAACATTCAAATCATTGTATCCACCAATCTGTGCGTCCAACAGATTATCTTGAGCACTCTTTGTATTCCCAGTGGTGAGGAACATATGAAGGAGTCAGGACCCAACGAGGAAAACAGGAACCTCTACAGAGACTTCCAATGACGAATTTAATCCAAAGAGAATTAAATAGATGTACACAAGGACAGAAACTCAGGACTTAAAGGGGAAGTAGTAAGGCACACTGGAGATGTCCTGTGCCATAGCAGAAAGTCAACTCCAGCCCCAATCTGGAAGGTTGCCTGGTCCTATGAGAGATGGAGCCACTGAAGGAGGGTGGCCCCTGCCAGAGAGGGAGAGGAACACCCGGGTCCCTCCCTCCTTCTCATCCTCCCACAACTCAGCAGTGTCTCTCTTTAGCTGGAAGCCAGCTGACACAGTAGCCTGGGAAAGGAGTTCTTCAGGAGTCAAATCTCCTCTGCGATAGGGCAGAGCACTTGAGAGGACGAATGAAGTAAGTTCTCAAGGAATTCTTATCCTGCTGAGGAAAATGAGATACAATAATAATGAGTGCCTATAGAAGCGATCCTAAACCAAGATTTCACTTTGGTACACCCACAGGAAGGACAGCTCAGCCTGCCTCATTCCACACGTGACCTAGAGCTTGACTAACTGGGCTGATCAGGTCTCTGGGCAAATGCAAGGGCTCTCCAGCAATCCCTGACCTGCCTCCTGTTTTCTCCCATAGCTTCACTTTTTTTTTTCCTGTCTTCTCTCACCTCTTTGCATTCCTTTTTTCCTTACCCCAGCATTCTCCCCCTTCCTCTCTTATGTAAGTTGCCCCCACTTGAGCATATCACAGTTTCCTGAAAACATGCAGAAAAGTTAAACTTGCACATCACATGTACCTACCAAAAATGGGGTTCAGGCTGGGCATGGTCTCTCTGTGTAGTTCAGGCTGGTCTTGAACTCACTATGCAGCCCAGACTGGCCTTGAACTTTCAGCAATCTCCTAACCTCAGCCTTCCAAATGTTGGAATTGAAGCCATGGGCCACCACGCCTAGCTGTGTACTTTTTTTAATGGATAATTTTCCTTTGGAGAAAACAGGCAAGAATATGATTGTTTTGAACATTGTTAATCCAATGCACCAAGTGACAATTTAATTTCTAGGGTAACCATAATATCTGTATAGCATTTTTCTTCATACTTTTTCGTTTTGTTCTTTTCCTTCATAATTAAACACACAATCTGCTTATGGGTACAGAACATCTGATTGATATTTAAGACTCGTATTTTCAGCTTACCTAATAATTCCCATCTTAGTTTCAAGTGACAGTTAAATTAAGTTCACTTGATCTCTGCTCCTTATTACTTGCAGCTGTACCATGTGCCTCTCCATTTTCCAGTAATTTTGATCAGATAAGAGGAAATGCAGTAAAGCATCCCAACAGTTGTCCAAACAGATGCTATTGGACAAAGATGCCCATGGTGCTAAAATGACCAAGTGGCCGGACCAGGTGACTGTTCGACATGTATGTGCAGCAGCTGGTGTAGTGGAGCCCAAATTGTGCATGAGAGACACTCCCGTTGCTTACTCAGCTGGGTTGGACCAAGGTCAAAGCCCATTTGACTGAAAAATACTTTGTCTCCAGAAATTTTATCACTCTCATTTTGGATAGAACACACACTCGTAGAGCACTAACACTGAAGAGTATGATGGTGGCAGGAGAAACGTCAAATAGAAATAAGGCGTGGGGTCAGTTAATGTGGTCCTTGCATCCCATTTGGAGAGACCGGATCTTGAGAAATGAAGAAATAACCAACCAGCCAGTCTCTGGGGCAGGGAGACAAGAATTGAGCTATAGATAATCAAGGACTGAATGGTAGATGTTTATAGAAAATTTCCAGAAAAAAGTGGTTCAGGGTCAGGATCTTGTAGGACTGGTACACTGAGGAGATAAAGGCAGTAGAGGTTCAAATTAAAAACCCATCAGAGCTATTAAGGGCATTGACTGAGGGAAGTGCAGTCAGGCAGAGCCAGCACCATCTTTCTTTCTGTGTGATTCTGACAGGTCACATAAACTCTCCATGTCAACTAGCCTTCAACTGGGAAATAGCAATAATCACCCTGACCTTTAAACAGTGAGGGCCTTAGAGGTGATACTCTGCTTGAAGTTCTCACGTAATGCTTGCCTAACTCAATGCCCAACAGAGGAAACATTTTCATTTGTCATGATTCTAGGGGCCTCAAAGAGATATGGTTTTCCCTTAGAATTTTCATGTCAGGCCATCTTTCTGAGGGTGAGAAAGCCTGTCTCTTCCCTCTCCATTCCCAGCCGTTAAGTAACTCTCTGTATCTGACCTCCTGGATCACTGTGTTGGAAAGAATTCTGATTGCTGCTAATCTGGAATGGATTAGCAATGTCTTCCACAAAAACAAAAGCAAGGAGAGCAAGTGTGTGTGCTTTGATTTGTTACCAGTGCTCCAAGCAAAAGGAAATATTCTGATGGTGGACATTTTAGGAAAGGTGACACCTTTTAACTTCTACAGGCGACTTTTCCAAGCCAACTGATAACAGGGCACTGAGGAAATGGGGTCTGCAGTACAGCAGTTCTGAGCTTCATGTCCACATTGCCCACAGCCCAAAGAGGAAGGACAGGGAGAAAGTAGGTCCTTCTCCCAGTATCCTTCCTTTCATCAGGGAGGAAAATAGTTCCAATCTGCTTCCTACAAACTTCCCCCTCTATCCAAGTAGACTGGTCCTATGGCCAGTATTAGTTGCAAAGAGGTTGGGAAGTTCAAATGTGGTTTCTTAGGTTATAACATAGGGAGTAGATAAAAGGATTGAACATGGTTGTAGGGTGGACCACCAGTAATGGCTGCCCCAGTTCCTGTTTGATGTGAAGATGAAATGTGTTTATGCATGCATAACACTAAACACAGTACCAGGTATGAATCAGGGCTCAAAGTCTTTAGGTACCTGCTTAACTGTCTGTCCATCCATCCTTTCATCCATCTATTCATTTGGTGTAGTCAGGATTTGCAAGGGAAACAATTTAATACAGGACACGTAATTCAGAGAATTATTTTATAATAGTCACCCAAAGGGTCAAATGTGAAAACAGTGCATGAGATCTGTCCACACACTACAGACCCAAAGAATCCAGCTGAGGGCCTGGATCCCATGGCATTGTCCTCCACTTTCTCAGCTGGAGGCCTAGAGCCCATGACAATGTCTTATGCAGGTCTATATCAAGGATTTGCACTGGGAAGGCCCAGAGGTCAGTGGTGGAAGTTAGAAAGCTTGTGCCAGCAGGATGAAGGATCTGTGCCAGCAGGTTGAGAGATCTGGAGTGGACCCAGGGAGTGATGCTCAAAGGATCAGAACCCCCCGAAAAGTACCACCGCCATCCTCAGCAATAACAAAGCTCTGAGATCCTCTGGTGATGAGAACAGCCGAGTTCATATCAGGAAAACCAGTGTGACAAGCTTTTCCAGGACAATCAACAGCGCCACTCCTTCCTCTCCATTTCTCCTTTTTATGCTGTTGGCAACAATCCTCAGGTGGGCCTTCCACACCCAGCACTAGCTGATTCAGTTCAGCTGGGTGTTACGAGTTGCCCACCAGTTGTCAATCCACCTCACTGTCCTACCCATTTATTCATCCATCTCTAATCCTTTGTTGTTTTGGATAGTGGACTATTGCCAGGGTCCTCTGTTGACTCCTTTTGTTGTGACTTATTTGATAAGCTCTCTGAAGTAAGGAATGAGAATTTCTCCCAAAAACACATGGGTGCCTTCTAAGGAGGGAGAGCTATTGACTGCAGAGCTTGGTTTTGCGGTTGTGGGTAGCCCACAACCAGACAGTATAGGTTGTGGGCTACCCAAATTCAAGGCCAAGGGCTGAATTCCTCAAGAAAACAGAAAAGACTCTGGATTTGGTAGAGAGGGAGATATACATCTCTTCATAATATCTGCAATATAATCCCTTTTTCTTCTTAGTGTTTTTGAGATGGATTTATATTTTTAGAGAATAGAGATGTTGAATTTTTCTCTGAGCTGCTACGGGTCAAATCCAGAGATGCCCGTGTGGAGGTAGCTACATATGGGTGGCCTAATTAAGAAAGAAAACAGAAGAAAATAAAGCAGGATTGCATCATCTCCTCTATTTACTTTGGCCCAGAAGATTTAACAAGGATTGCTTTCCATTTGCATCTCCATCCCAGGAAAAGAGGCAGTGAGTACCATGCTACTGTTTCTCGGCTGGGAGGAGAATGTCTTTGTGTATGGCCTCGCAAACAGCTGTGTTCCTGGGGTCCCAAATGATATCTGGACCGGCCTTCATGACCTCAGACAGGTGAGGAGCAGCATCCATCAGATGCTGCACCAACCAAGACTCTATTTTTGTTTAACAAACTTGTCACACATGTGCCAGATCACTGCTCTGCACCCAGCACACAGAGAGAATTCAGACCCCAAGAGGTCACAGTTCTCATAAGACAAATGTTGTAAAAAGGGATGTGATGGGAACACATAATATGGTCAGAGAAAGTCCCTGCTTTGACTTGGACTCTCCAAAAACCAGACAAGTGTAATTAGATGTGCAAGAGATTACTTTGTAGGAGAAATGTATGAAATTGTTTTTTAAAAAAATAAGGAGACAAGGAAGGCTTCAGACAGTGAGGTAGGCGTGAAACCTGCGAAAGGGGAGGGGAAAGAAGGATCACTAGGAAGGAGCTTGGATCACAGCACAGTTCTGGTGAGGCCAGTGGGGACACTTGAGCCAAGGCCACTTCCAGGAGTCCTGCACTGGACAGGAATGGGCCAGGCTGGCATCCCTCCCATGCCCATGCCAGTCACCAACTGGGAACAGCCTGGAGGCCATGCACTCTCACTGCGAATGTGATGATGGGTCCCTCTGCACAAGCAGAAGGGACAGGAGAGTGTGGCTAGCAGTCACCATGCTCACTGCAGCTGGTCCTTCTGAAAGTGACCAGGACAGTGCACTTCCATGGCTGCAACAGCCCATTGGGTCAGAAACATTTAAACTTACATCTAAGCAACACATAGGCAAATCAGAGGTAGATCATTCCAAGTACAGGGAACAGCATGGGCCAAGGTCCTGAGGTAGGAGAGATCATGGCACATTCAAGGACATGAAAGAAGACCAATGCAGAGTGGGCCAGGGGTGGAAGAATAATGGTGAGGAAGGAGACTGAAGATGGTCACAGAGCTCATACCTGCCAGCATCACAGCAAACTCCATTGTAGATTTTGGCCCCAAACTTCCCCCAGGCATGCTGCATGCGGAGTCTATTTTACATGTATGTTCTTGCCTTGCCCCAGAGCACTGTAGGGAGCAGAGTTCCAGATCCAGTTCCCATTCTACCACTGATTGGCTTGTGAGCATGTTTAAAAATTTCTCTCAGCCTAAGTTTCTCTTTTTGTGAAATGGGGATAATAATAGTAGTGCCTTATTGTCAGAAATAAATGAGCTAGCTATGTAAAAAGGCTTAGCATGATAGAAAGAAAGAAAGAAAGAAAGAAAGAAAGAAAGAAAGAAAGAAAGAAAGAAAGAAAGCAAGCCAGCCAAATACAAGGGGCTGGGGATATAGCTCAGTGGCATAAGCGCCTTGCAAGTGCAAGGTCCTGAGTTCGATTCCCAGTACCCAAAAAAGATACTTGACACTATAAGAGCTCCTTAAGAGCCAGGTATGGTGGCACACACCTGTAATTCTAGTATTCTGGAAGGCTGAGGTAGAAGAATTGTGAATTCAAGCCTGATTTGGGCAACTGAGTGACTTAGTGAGACCCTGTCTCAAAATTTAAAAAAAAAAATTAAGACTGGATAGGGGTATAGCTCAGTACAAAGGCCCTGGGTTCAAACCCTAGCACAACACAAACAAACAAAAACCACTTAATTAGGGATGGAAGAAGTTGCCATTAAAGTAGCACAAGTAAGTGTGGCCAGACAGTATAGGTACTTTCTAAAATGAGTTTATATGTCAAGAACTATATGGAAGGCTTAGGGGAATAGCCCAGTAGCAGAGCATTTGCTTAGCATGCATAGGACCCAAGGTTTGAACCACAAAAAAACAAAAAAATGAACGAAAGCTATATAGAAGTCATAATAGGAGCAGGGGATACCCAGTGGAGTGTTTGGGCATGGTCATTCTCCACAGTTAATGAATATTAAACGATATTTAATGGTTCATTGTTGAGACACAAATTCTGATCTGGATGAAAAGTGTATGCTAGCATGTGCAAGGCCCTGAGTTTAATCCGTAGCACCAAAAAAAATTGTAACTAAAAAATCCTAATATTTTCTTTTTTAATGGCAACACTAAAATTACATTATAACTACATTACATCAGAACTTAAGTAACTTGTAGTACAAGGCCTGATAATAATACTAGCAAACAGTACAAATAAAGGAATTTTTTTTTCTTTTCAGGGCTAGGCATAGCATGCCAGGATCTGCATTAAGCTCCTCACACACTTGATTCACTCAAACCTCACAACAACTCTCTGCAGAAGATACTAGCTCCATTCTATAAGTGTATAAACTGAGACTCAGAAAGGCTGAGTAGCTTGTCTAGGTTGCAGATTAAGAAAATGGGTGGAGATGGCTCTCAAACTCTAATCTCAAACCGTCCCTTTCTTTCTCTGTCTCTGCCTCTCTACCTATCACTCCCTCTCTCCCTCGTTCTCAAAGGTAGCATGCTATTCCCTTTACATAAGATAGGTTCTATAATCATCAGTACTTTGGGGGATACTTTTTAAGACCTGAAGAAATCAAGAAATGGCTTTTGTTACTGCATGTTGCAAACACATAGTTCTTTCCACAGTTAATTTACACATTTATTGCAACAGCAATCAAATTCCCAACAGGACTTTTCTTGCAATTGAGCAGAGTAGTTTCCACACCAGGCAAGAATACACAGACTATTTGGACAGAAAAAAAAAATAGATGAACAATGACTCTCACCCAGGAGAGTGCAGTAATTAGGGTCTTGGCTACTGGAGTCAGGGGCACCTGTGTTTGAATCCCAGCTCTGAGGCTTCATTAGCTCTACAGATTTGGGTAGACCCACCTAAGTCTCAGCTTTCTGAGGAGAGCATGCTTGTGGGGACAAAATGAGTAAAGTGCACCTGATAATCTTTCAACAAACATCAGGAATAACAGTAGTATTAATAGTAATAATAATAGTGGTAGTAATAGTTGTAGTGTTTGACTACAAGTGAGGACTTCTGGGCAGAGGTGGTGGATACAGAGGTGCTAGAATGTGCTCAGATGCCTGATCTTCCTCTCTTTGATTTACTTCCTGACTTCTTTATGGATCTCAGGAAGGGCAGTTTGAATGAACAGACAGCTCAACCTGACTACAGCTACCAGGATGGGAGCCAGTCCGGTGACAGCATCCATGTGAGCCAGAAGAGGACTCTGTGCAAACGTGGTACCGACCTATCAGCAAGGGGTGCCCTGAGACAAGAGTTCTTACAGTAGGGGGAGTCCAAGAGGTTGGGGCAGCAGGTAAAGTTTCAGCACCTGGGAGAGCGGCCAGGGTCCCTGGCGGTGTTGGGGCCTGGGTCATTCTCCATGGTTAATGAATTTTAAAGGATAGTTAACGGTTCGTTGTTGAGATGCAGATTCTGATTTGGATGAAAAGGCATTAGAAAAAGAAGCATGAAAAAACAGAACAAACCAACCAAAAATAGACTTGCACAGAGTAGTCAGAAGGTGGTGCTTCCAGATCATCTCACCAGGCACCAAAATGCAAGCTTCTAACCCAGGCTGGGCTTCTGAATATCAGAAGGAGACTATGCCTGATGAGGCACAGAAGTGTAGGTCATGAAAGAAGTGTAGACCTGGGTTTGAGTTCTGGCCCTGGTGCTTTCTGCAATTTTGTTTCTCCTAAAAAAAAATAAGCCTATAATCTTTCCTATGTACAGGCCCATTATGATGATTAAAGGAGGGACCATTGTTACCCACAATGGCAAGAGCATTTGTCTGGGGTTGATGGCTATTGTCTGAACTCCAGTTCCAGCCCTCATTAATTGGTTGCTCAAGGTGAATGGCTTAACCCCTTTGTGACTTAGATGTTTCATCTTCAAAATGGAACTAATGATTCTTAGCTCACTGGGATGGTGGGAGGAAGGGAGATAATATACCTGAAGTGGCTGTTGTAATGAGCACTCAGTATTAGTAATCACCACTCTTCAGACCAATCATGAAAGATAAACGGTATCAATATTCCCATTTTTCAGATGACAAAACTAAGGTTCGGAGAAGCTGAGTGCCTTCTTCAAGTTCACACAGCAAACAAGCAATGGTTTAAAATATCAAATACAAATCTGCAAGACTCCAGGCCCAAGCATTTAACTGCTATTCTTCCTTTGCTTCTTTTCATTTTCCTGATGGGGGGGAAGTATGATATAGTGACTTACTATCCTGGGAGCCATCCTAGAGCCCAGTAACCATAGCTGGGTCGAGGTTCTGGGGGATGTGTCCCTCCTGTTCATGGGGCAAGCCAATCTCAGCCTTATGAGAGAATAATAGTAGACAGCAACCCTGTCAGATATCAGCAAGAAAGGGCTACCAGAGTGGAAGCAAAGCCTGCTGGAGGGGGCTCTTACTCCAGTGGGGAGGCAGGGTTATTTTTATTGCCCTGGGTAAATCTTCACCCACATTCTCTGCTTCTTCCTTCTGAAGCTCTAAGGTCATGCAATAACACTGTGGTCAGAAGTCCCCTTTGTCTGCAAGGCCCATCACTGAGTACTCACTGACACCATCCTGCCCTCCGGAGTGAATTCAGCTCCAGCATTGTCTTGTAGCTCAATCTCGGATGGAGCTGATGCTAAATAACTGTGCAACACACATGGCAAATCTTCCAGGCAGATTTTAAACAAGCAAATCTTAATTCTTCAGAGTGGTCACTTTGCCAGTGACAGAAGCCCAACTCAAATTGGCTTAGTAAATAAAGAGTAGTGGATTTATTGGCCCGAGTCACAAAAGTCCAGGGCCTGTTCTGGAGTCAGGGTTGGATCTGCCTCTGACCTCCACCCATCCTTGGAGTGTCACCTTGGCAAAGGCTGAGGGCTGGGTCCTGCTGAGATGCCCACCCCAGGGGAGGCCGATCTCATCTGAGGGGCTCAGGGTGGAAAACATAAGGTGATGTTAGTCAAAGAATGCAAACTTTCAGTAAGAAGGTGAATAAATTCTGCAGATCTAATGCATAGCATAATGATTATGGTTAGTACTATGTTATATATTTTAAATTTTCTAAGAGAATAGATCCTAAGTGTTCTCACCAAAAAAAGTGGGGGATCAATATATGATGTGAATGATAGGTTAATTAGCTTGCTTGTGGCAATTATTTTTCAATGGCCTGTATATCAAAACATCACATTATAATTTCAATTGGGAATTGATTCCAGAGCCCTTTGTAATATCAAAATCTAAGAATATTTAATTCCCTTATATAGGATTGTGTAGGATTTGCATATAACCTACACAGATCCTTTCGTATACTTTAAATCATCTCTGGGGATGATTTGCAATACATAATGCAATGTAAGTGTTATGTAAATAGCTGTTATTTGTATTGTTTAGGGAATAACAACAAAAAAATGAGTCTACGTGTTAAGTACAGATGCATTTTTTAATTTAATATGCTCAGTTCACAGTTGGTCGGATCCATAGATGCAGAATCCTCAATATGAAGAGCTGGCTGAATATATAATGTTTGCCAATTTTACCTCAATAAAATAATTAACTATGTTTGCATATGTGTATACATATATGTGTGATAAATAATATATAATATATGCTAATATACATATAAATAGTGTATATATATAGATATATATAGATATATAGATATATAGATATATAGATATACTGAACTACATAAGCATAAAGAGGAGGCTGGTTCTCTGAAGAAAAACAAAAATATCATCAAACTCATACATTGCTGGTGAGAATTTAAAATGGTGAAGTCACTATGGGAACTAATTTGGCACATTCTTAAAAAGTTAAACATAGAATTACCATATCAACCAGCAATTTCACTCCCAGGTCTATATTCAAAATAATTAGAAATGCTGGAGATATAGCTCAGCAGCAAAGCACCTGCCTGGCAAGTGCAAGGTTGTGAGTTTGATCCCCAGTACCAAAAAAAAGAAAAAAAAGAGAATTGGAAATAAGTGTTGCAACACGAGTGATCAAAGCAGCCTATTCATCATAACAAAAAAAGAAAAATAAACCACCCAAATATCTATCAACAGATGAATGAATACACAAAATGTAGTAGATCCATACAATGGAATATTACTCAGGCATAAAAGTGAATCAAGTGCTATAAAACAACCTGAAACAACTCTGAAAACATTGTGTTGCCAGACACAAAAGATCACATGCTGTGTGATTTCATACATACTCACAGGCTGCAGAATAAAGTTTTTGTCAAAGATGGATGGCATAGGAAATGGGACTAAATCACCTAGTGGTGTGGCGGCTGTCGCAGTTTGTGTAAGGACCTTCTGTGATGTTCACACATTGATGAAATCACCTGGTGATACATGCTCAGAATGTGTCCCTATTATCCAGTGATGTGTGACTGTATGTGAAATGTCTGGAATAAGCAAATCCATGGAGACAGAAACTAGATTAGTTTTTCTGTGAATGAGAGGAAGAAGGAAAGAGAAACACCTGCTAAGGGGCACAGGTTTTCTTTTTTAAGGTGGTAAAAAGGTCCTGCAATTAGATGGTGGTGATGATTGCACAGTATTGTGAGGCACTGAAAGTGACCGAACTATACATTCTCAAGCGGTTAAAATGATGATTTTTACATTATATGAATTTTACTTTAATTTTTTTTAATGTTACCAGAAGTAAGCATGCATAGCGGTCAGGAAATGCAATAAATGCTTATTAATAGAAAGACACTGGACAGGGAGGCAAGAGGCCTGGGTTCAATTTGATTTCCAGAGTCTTACTTCAGCTTTGGTGTGGCCTAGGAGGTGGAAATAAGCTAAAATTCTGAGACCTTGGGTATCAGTGAAAAGGCGAGGGAAGAAAAACATACAAGAGCACATCAATTGATATTTAGTAAATTATAGTGTTTCTCAGATTTTGCAGGAATAACCTTCTAAAATGAACGTTTCAAAGGGACCTTCGTGTTGCTTTAGACTTGACCCTAGGGTCTACAATTGAAAACAACAGCTTTCTGTCACTATAATAAAATACCCAAGACAATTAACTTGTAAATATAAAAGACTTATTTGGGTTTATAACCCCGGAGGTCCCGGGCCAAGGTGGAGTGATGCCACTGGCACTGGGACTCTAGTGAGGAGAGCACACCCTGGTGGGAGTTCATGGTGGGGCAAACCATTCATCTCATGAGCCAGGAAGCAAAAAGAGAAAGAGGATAGGCCAGGGTCCCACAATCCCCTTTGGTGACTTGCCCACACTGACCTAAGGACCTCCCACCAGGCTCTGCCTCAGAGTACCACCTGGGGACCAAGGCTTTCAGGAACATTGGGGATGCCACCCAAATTCAAACCATAGAAAACACTAATTACCCTTCATTCTAAAGAGAGCCATGAGAATGGGCCAGTCCTCTTCTATTAGAGCCTCCATGAGGGCTGACAGAACTGGCTTCTCCATAATCAACCACGGGAGTGGGACAAGACAAGCGATGGAGCCCTTGGCCTTCTGGAGAGTACAAAGTTCATAGTGAAGGGAAGTTTCACCTCCCTTTCTCATTGATGAGGGAGCGAGGACTTCCTCTGCACTTCCAATGTCACCTGAGCAGAGTCAAAGAAATGGCTGCATGGAAGGGCAGTTGAGGGCTCCCTCCCCAGGAGGAAACTGGCCATGCTGTTGCAAGTGCTGCCCCCTCTGGTCCTCCACTAGGAAACATCTCGGTCAGAGGCAACTGCATTTGTCCCTGGGAATTTGGGGGTGCAGAGGAAGAAAGCCTTTTCTGGTGTCCTCCGTGTCTTTTTT
>RJWT010012496.1:0-22380 GCA_004365215.1 Cuniculus paca
ATGTATTTTATCTGGTACAACCATGAGGAAGAAAACTTCACATTAATTTTCTCTTACAAATAACCCTTATTAGAAGCACGTGATAAGCATTATTACACCTAAATGTACATATAGAATAAGCTGAGACATGAAAAAATCTGCCTTTATCACATTGGTAGTAAATGATAAGACTACAATTTGAGTGAACCCAGCTGACAAAAAATGCATTTAATTCCAGATAGATAGATAGATAGATAGATAGATATTTATTTGAAAACTCCAGAGTTGGGAGATGTGGGTTTGTCAGGGAAGGAAGTCTATTTAGAATCTTTCCCTCTTTGCATCACAAAGAAGTATTGTTTTTCACATGCAGTACACTTGATGAAATATTAAAACATGGTTGCTAATTACCTGATCAATTTAACAAAAACAAAATTTTTGTTTTAATAAGTTCTATAGAAAGCAACCTGAAACTCCAGAAATTCCCATTAAAGAAAAATGTTCCTTTTCTTTCCAGGTTGCTAAACAAAGCTTTTAAATATCACTACAGAGAAATGTCAAGACATGGTATAATGACTGAATATTGAATAGATCAAATGATTAGAAAACAGTTATTTAGCTAATGAGAACTTTTTAAACATTGATAATGAAACAGGAACGTGTAGTTTAAAATCATGGAAAAAGAAATTAATTTGTCTTACTTATAAAAGCAATGATAGCTTATTTTTATAAAATCTGATGTGAGAATTCAACTATTGTATTAGTGAATAAAATAAACTTTTTAATATTAACCTGCATGACATTTATTCAATGTCATAATTATAGTCACACAACATTTTCCTTGCATTGTAAAACTAATTTTTCCCTCAATCAGACAGTACTGAAAAACAAAACAAAAGGCACTTCTCAAACAGAAAATGAACCAGGTAGCCATCATCCATAAATTGTGTGAAAAGCAAAAATAACATTTCAATGGGAGAAACTAAATTGGAAAATAAATGAAAAGGAAATCAATTAAAGAAAGAATGGAGATAGAACCACAGCAGAGAGGGAGAAAGAGGAATTGGAAGTGGGAGACAGAGAGGTAGAAAACAAAATAAAACAAGCAATACATGACAAATGTTAAGCTTTTACTATGGTTATATAACAATAACTTTCATCTCATATTATTAATATGATCTCCATATGGGTCATAGTCTCCTCATACTTTAAATGAAGAGATTAGACTGAAGAAGAGGGGAAATGCTGAGTTAGACTTTAAATTTTATTTTAAGAAGTCTTCAGAAGATTCTCCCAAAACAATCAAAAATAAATGTCCCTTGTGCATTACTGAATCTTTGGGTGGTTAAAATGTCCTTCTCTATTCCTAGGTCTTGTTCATCATTTTTCCTGTCTGTGCTTGCTTGATTGGCAGCCCTCTGGTAAAGCACACTGTGTTAATGTCCCGGGATTGACACTTACTGTGAAGTCCTGGGTGGAGATGTCTTCAATGCTTTTCAGACATCTTTGCTATTCCTACATTCAACTTCAAGGTTCCTCTTCTTCATGGGTTTCTCACTCTCCTGAATTGATATCGCCCATGTGAAGTCTGACCCCTGGGACTCCTCCCTCAGCTGGACATTCTCAGACTATTTTGTTGTTGTTGTTGGTACCGGAAATCGAACTCAGGACCTTGAGCTTGCCAGGCAGGCGCTTATGCTGCTGAGCTATATCCCCAGCCCTCTCAGGTTACTTTCGCTTCCAAAATACCCTGCACATCATCAATTGTGGGTTATATCACATGATCCAACAATCACATCACTGTGAATATCTTAGAAACTAGTAAAGCAACGCATATGATCCAGAGTTGGCAATGTTATGAAGGAATCCAAAACAATGCTTTCCGCAAGATGGTGTGACTGTTTTTGTTTTTGTTTTTTGTATCCTAGACTCAGAGCACAAGACCAAGTGCAGCAACGACATTTTCCTCTTAAAGGAATGGATTATACACTTATGAATTATCTTGGGAAGAATTTAATATTGGACCAAAAGGTGAGGTTCTAGAGGTGAGACTAAAGAAAGTTTTCTTCTTTTCAACTAATATTAGATCAGTCTAGGCACTGAAATGAGGTGTCGGTTTAAGATGTTTCAGGCACAGAGAAGGTGTGTGTGTGTGTGTGTGTGTGTGTGTGTGTGTGTGTGTGTGTGTACAGCTGGCGGAAAGTTGAGTTTTCATGATAACCCATGTGACACCAGGATCCTGCCTACAAAAAACAGAAACTCAAATGTTTCTTTCTTTTGTTCTTCCATTCCATGGAATAAATTCTCTATAAATTTTTACTGAGGGCTCTACATTTTATGAGCAGTTCACTTGGGCTTAGAACCATGCTCAGAGCAAAGCTGTACCAATGACAGTATACTTATTCATATGAAGGATCTGTGTTTCCTTCCCAGCTGTTTCAAGGAGTCATTGGTCACAGCAGTTACATACCAACAAGCTGAGGAAATAGACAAGAAAGTCCAGGTTGTTCTAATTGTGAAAATGGAGATGAGGCTCTAGGAGCCTCTTGAAAGCAAGTGAGGGTCATTTTAAGGGTTACTGAGGTCAACAAGGTCACTTGTCCACAGATCTCTGACTGCAAGTGCAAAAGTCTCTCATACTTAAGAGATAACCATAGGTATCCCCACAGAATTTCAGGAGATTTTGGCTGATATATAGAAAACTTAATACCACAACTAAGAAGCTACATATTTTATCATCTTAAAACAAATTGCAACTTTTTGAAAAATCTCTTTAATAGACCCTGTTTCAAATTAGCTATGTTATGATGGATAGATGTTAGCAATTGTAATCATTTGCATGATTTCTCAAATTGGTTTCAATACTTACATAGGTGTTTATAGAAAGCTCAGTTCTAATCTTTTGCCTGAAGGTACTATCCCATTACCCTAACATGGACTTCTTATAAATCTAATCTATCAAGTTAAGTACATACTCTACCCTGAGTGGTTTTTTTACAGTCTGGAGGCTAACTTAACCTTGAACCAGAAATGTAAAGGGAAATTTTCTAATCCTAGCATATATTTTTCCATCAGAACTATTTTATGGATGCATCTAAATTACTTTTAAGTTAACTTGATATGAACATAGGTGCAATGCATGCTTAACTACTATCTTAACTTATAGGTATGAGGTATAATTTAAAATTACTCCTGAGTCATTAGCTTCAATTGTAATATAAAAACATTATTCTAGAGGCTGATGAGATACATCTTGCTGTGAAAGATAGCTACTTGAACTTTTAAAAATCTTTTTTGACTGTTTTGTTAATATTGCTCTCTGTTTTCTTATTTATTAGGTATAGTTTTGTAGTACCACCAGTAAAATTTGAATTGTTGAATGAAGGACATGCATATTGACAAGTGCTTTGCAATTTCTACTTTTTGTTCACTTGTAAATACTTCAGACTTCATTTTTTTTCTTAGAATTATTTGCATTCTCTGTAACAAAGTTCTAGTTTCTTAAAAAGTCTAGAAATCAAAAAATGGAAATCAAACCTGATGAAACCAACTAAATTGTGATTTCATGACAGTTTATATGGCTTCTTCCATCCCTGAAAATAAGACAAACTTTCACTTTTCTGTCATCCTTTGCCTGACAACTAATTATTCCTCTTTTTATATATTCATTATCTTCTCCCTTTCTTGCACAGAAATTCTTAGTAGCTTTTTATTCCACATCTTGATTAAAATTCATCGAGATACATTTAATGAGCAACACACTCTCTGAGATTAATTAATTTAGAAAAGTTAAAAGCTTGTTTCTGAACTTACATAGGACAAAGTATTGTGTCAGTAGAAGAGGAGAAAGTATGTGTACCTGGCAACAGATGGCCTCCATAACATAGCTTAATTGATTTTAATGTTAAGTTTTGATTAATTAAGGAATTTTTGTTTGGATAATAAATTATTCCTCTCAAGTTGTAGGTTAACTTTTGAAACAGCTTGCTGATCATTTGTCTTCTCAAAATACAGAATTGTGAAGATCCACTCTAACTGCCATATGCTTAATTTCTTTGTTTTGAAACTGTTAATGCTGTATTTTAGAAAGTGAATGATCCGGTCAAGAACTCAGAGGGTGTTAGTCAGAGTTATTTGAGGATGCTATTTTTTGTTATCTATCTCAGAAGAAAGAATGACCCCATTACAACAGGGTTACAATCAGGGACATGCCAATAATGAATGTGCTGTAGATTATATAGGAAATCCTTTTTGTTGATATCTGTACTATGAATGATAGTTACAATGAACAATGGTAAACCAAATATATCTTTCTTTATACAGTGGTAAACGAACATCCCATGTGCTCCTGAGGATGAGCTAGATTACCAGGGTCAAAATTCAGCAGCATTTTCTGCTACACATCTGCTATACATGGATTCAGTTGTTTGCCATTTCTGCTGGTACTTTGACACTAATGAAGCAACAGTAGGATATTCGCTACAAATAGATCTAGACTCAGAGAGCAGCAGCATTAGGAGTATATTCTTACAAATCTATATTTATAGAATTCTCATTCACTCCTAGAGAATGGAAAGATAAAAAGTTACAGTGTGACAAAGAGAATTTATCAAGCTGACCTACACTTGAAACACATTTCAAGAAGAGTGAAAGAGAACAATTCACCTCATATAACACTGATGACCTTTGTTGGCTGCTGATGACCTTTGCTGGGCTGCAGAAGGAAGTAGAAGGGCAGCCGAAGCATGACTTTGAGGTATTATGTATGTTTGCAACCATTTTTTTCCAAACATTTTAGCCTGTTGAAAATTTTCACATTTTATTTCCACAAAAGATTGCTTCTGTGATTCCCATGATCTCTCCTCCTGATCTCATTTTGACAACAACAAAACTTTTCCTGTTTCTTTATGAATGAGGTTTTTGAAATTCTCATTTGGTCAGATCTTCCAACTGCCAATAGACTTCCAGGAGATAGGAAATTTACCAGGCTGCACACATAGTGCAAAGACAAAAATAGGAGACATGATGTATTTCAATGCTCACTCTTTGATGGACAGTTTTCCAAGCACAGAAAATCCTCACAATAACCTTACTAATTGTACACTGTTATGATCTATTTTCAGAATTATGTTATCTACTGTTAGAGTTATGAGAATGCATCTTTGTCATAAACACATACACACACACCTGTATTGTTTGAAATGCAAATGTCAGCATTTATATGTATGAATACACAGAAATGCATATATTATATACCTCCACTTTATAAAATACCTAGTTGCAATGAAAGTAATGAAATACCACTAGAAATGAACACATCTAGCATCCAGATTTTTTTTCCTCTAAATGGTGTTAGTTTTTTTTCTTTTAAATGACAAAATTTAGGACTTGAGAGAACAGGAAATGAACCTAGATTGTATTGTGATACATGCTTGAAGAAAGTTAGGCACATATCAAAACATACCAGGCAGGTTGAAGAAGTCCCCCCGGTCAAATATTAGATAATTAGACTCAGAGTATCAAAACATATAACGTTAAAAATAGGTTGCACCTGGACATGGTGCTGCTTGCCTATAATTCCAGCAGTTTGAGAGGGTAAAGCAGGAGACAGTTGCTTTGAGTTAGGATTGGGTAATTTATGAACTTAGTGAGCCTGTCTCAAAGTAAAATGTTTAAAATGGAGGTGGGAATGTAGCTCTATGTGAGGGCCCTGAGGTCAATCCCCAAAACAAACAAATGAGAAAACAAAAGATTACAAAACATGGATTTATTTATTTATTTATTTTTGTAGCGGTGATCAAACTCATGATTTCGTGCTTACCAGGCAAGTGCTTGAACTGCTGGGCTAAATCCCTGGCAAAGAAATAGGGTGGATTAACTTCTCTTGGTTATTTTATTTTATTTTATTTTACTTATTATACTGGGAATTGAACTCAGGACCTTGCACTTGCTAGGCAGGTGATGTGCCACTGAGCTATATCTCCATGCCCAAGACATGAAATAAAATGAAAAGTCACGAAATCAAAATTACATAAAATATCTTCTGATTAAATAAATAAATGAGGAATGAAAAGTTCTTAGTGTCGATTACTCACAATAAGCATAGAAATAAAGGTTGAAAATGGAAAGTTACATTTTGGGAATTATCATATAGCTAGATGAATCAAGAAGAGAATTGTAATGAAGACTAGGGCATTGCCATTCAAAGAGGAAAATCGTGAATTTAGTGAGGTAGACACTAACTAGATCAGATTAGATATTTATGGTGAGATGAAAGGATATTTAAGTTCCCCATCTGATTCATGAAAAGGGATCAAAAATAATTTTTAAAAGTACCTACAAAGAAAGCACAGCATGAATCTGCCACTGACATAACACTGGAAAGATCCAGTTAAGTGTCATGCTACAAAAATCTAGACCTATCGACTTTAAATCTGCCCAGGATTTTAAAGGAAGAGAAAGACTGAGCAACTATTGCAACTTGAAGAAAACTGAATTACTGTAACAATTAAACTAAATAGATAGATATTCCTCCATGAGAATCTGGACCAGAAAGAAAAAGAAATGTCATTGGAGAGTGGTGTTGTGCCTGAGTTGATTTCCTGGCTTGGAAGTGGTTATAGTGATTAGGAAGGAGACCTCTGCATGAAATTGATCATGGAGTACTTAGGAGGTGTTGGGGACATCCTTCCTGCAGCTTACTCTTTGTTGTAAAAAATTGATTGATGATGAAATATGTAGGATGCATGCATGTGTATGTGTATATATACGAGTGTGTAAAAAGAGAGACAGAGAAGGAAGTTAAAGAACAAATATTGAGACATGGAATTTTAACAGTTGGGGAATCTAAATAAATATGAAATGTTTAGACTTTGGTTTTTGAGAATTTAAATTATTTCAAAATAAAATACTAATAATCAATCATAATATTTCTGCCAAAAAATCTAAATTTATAACCACTGAGAGTTATCTTAAGAGTGTGAATACACTTTATTTTATGCTTTAAAACCACTGAGGGACATTATTACATAGATTCATAATAAAATCGACAATCATAATGATTCTGAGATTGGAAGTTGGGTAAAAAACTAGTGATTTATAATGTATTTTTTACAGAATATGTACTAATTTTTTTTTAAAAAAGTAAGTAAAATTTGTAATTTTAAAGAAAACTTCAAGCCAGGCGTGGTACTCAGGAGGCTGAGACAGGCGGATTGTTGTGAGTTCGAGACCAGCCTGGGCTACAAAGTGAGCTCAAGGCCAGCCTGAACGGCATAGTGAGACCCTGTCTCAAAAACACCAGAGCTGGGGATCTGGCTCAGTGGTCTAAGCACCTGCCTGGCAAGCACAAGGTTGTGAGTTCAATCTCTGGTGCTGCAAGAAAAAATAAAGAAAGAAAACTTCAATTTTTGGAAAAAGATTGTCCAGAGCAATATGACTTATGCAATAAAAATGAATTCATGAAGGATCGTTGAGGAGTAAGATGTTTTATTGTGTTACAAGTGTACAAATATAATACACAAGCTATCTGAGGCATGATCCTTGGGTGACTCACTGTAGGATCCTTATTAAATATATCTTTTAGACTCACTCGCAAATTCCTGCATCAGAACCTTTAAGACTAAGGCTTAGGTATCATTATTTAACAAGAATTGACCCCTTTGGTAGCTCTTGCTATTTCTCAGGGGCCAAGAATTCAGAGAAACCACTGTATCAAAGGTATGACTAGCATAAAATTTATAGATTAGAAAACTCTCAATCTGTGTATATTATATACTACAATTATAAGAACAAAACTAATATTCATATTCAATGTAACTACTGAGCTAAGGAAGCTAAGATTTCTAACCCTTAAAGATCCTTAAATATGACTACATCTTTTGCTTTGGGGTTTAACAGTTTTCAGTAAGCAGTGTGTAATATGAGCAATGTTGGTATCTTGAAGACCAGATCAATGAGGCAGAGTTAGAAAGTGCCTTAGAATTCAGCTCAGGAAACAATGGAGATAAACTGAACTTAACACAGATTTTTTTGTGGTTTCTGGTGAATATTAGAACTTTGTAAGACTTTTTTTAAAACTGGGCTTAAAATTGGTTTAAAAACTTTGAAGTTTGAGTGATCTTACTTTAGCCTTATATTTTTACCTGATAACAAGAAGTAAAGCAAAAGAGAGGAAGAAGAATTAGCTAATCCTTTATTTTCAGCTGTTGTCAGTATAGAGGTGGCATGCAGTAATAAACTCAAGTGAGAAATCACATTTTATTTTGTATCATTTTATTTTATCCAAAGAATTCTGTGTAATTGCTGTGTTGACTGGCAGGAATAACATCAACCTGAAACATACAGCAATTGACTGGTTTCTCACTTCTCTGGAGTCTAACCCAGGTCGAGGAGGTGCTGGTAGTACTCAGATAGCAACAGATAAGTTACCTCAAAGCCAGCCCCACTTCAGGGTGTGTGGGGCCCCGAGATGGGCTTGTCAGTTGCGGGCTTGGGATAATGTGAGGCTTCAGCCTGCCTTGTCACTTGGTGACATTTTTGCCTTCGAGCGGAGCTTCCAGGAAGAAGAAAATAACTCTTTGCACACATCAAACCCTCTGAAAGCCCCAAACATCTCTTCCAGACCAAGGAAAACAATCCCTGGAAGTTGTTTCAAGTTTGTCTGCCCACACCTGGAAATTCCTGGTTTTCTCTAAATATCTTTGGCTTTCCAAAAGTTCAAAATTTTCTATTTTGCTACCTGCCTCCCTTTGAGAACAAGAAATACAAACCATTCACCTAATTTAATAGGGGACTAGGGAGGGAAAAATCATGACAGCAAAAACAAAAATACTGTTTTGCAATCACTCACTGTGTTAATACCAAGAAAATGCCAGTAATTCCAAAATAGCCAGTAGGTGGAGCTGTGATCTATCGAATAAATAATAAATTAACTTTTAATAAAACTAAAGATTGAATATTATGTAGAATTAATATATGCGAGGCACAAGTCCAAAGTTTTGTATATATCAACTCAATACATATAATGCCCTATTAAGAGACTAATGTTATGCCCATTTTAGAGATGATCAAACCAAGGTTCCAGAAGGCTAAGTATAGTAACTCACTCAAGGTCACACAGCCTTTAAGTATGGTACTTAACCAGAACCCAAATAATCTGCCTCTTGAGTCCTGCTCCTAGTAATAAAATGCACTACCTCTTTACTTTCCTTGCCAGTTTAAACAAAGGAATTCTTTCCTCCCTCCTTATTCTCTGTTGTATTTTATTAAAGAATTAAATACACATCTTTAAGTCACTCACACACTCATCCTGTAAATCTGGTTCTAGATATCCTACACTGGATAAGTTAAAACTCCGTATTTGATTAGTTTCCTTATACTTGTTATTCTAATTATCATTTTTTTCAACTCCTGGTACACTTAAAGATATGCCTGGTGTCACAAAATGTATATTTCTTCTAATGAGGGATAGTCCACTGTCAAATGAAACTTAGTATTTTTTTTTCAATGAATGATCCATTTTTTACAGGAATTCATGGGGGAAAGACAAATGGAAAAAGAATGATCAGTGTCTGCCACTATGGAATTGTTTCTGAAAGGTGTTTGTAGTGCGGGTTTGAAATTTATACTCATCTTGTCATTTCCCAAATAGAAGCAGCTGTCCTTTAAATTGAAGACAGAAACTTGATCTGCGAAATCGACACTTGCTCTGTTCCTTCAGATGTCTCCAAGAACAGCTTGCACGGGTGTAGTTGCACCTGACAGTGAATATTAAATGCTTGGCCTGCTTCATCTCCCACTTTCAAGAAAAATATTTAAATAAACCCTGCCGCACCAGATAATGATCTCATCTCTTCTTTGTAAATACCACATTTTCTTTAACAGACTGCTTTCAGAAAGTTATTGATTGAGAAAGTAGCTGAGGATAAAGGGTCTTAGAGTCTGTCTTTCTCCAAACTGTAAACCTCCAACTTCAAATAATCTCAAGAGGCAATTTATGTAGTCAACTCAAAGCCATCCTTTTCCCCTGTTCATTTAGCAGGTTCTATTCAAAGAGGTCTTGGCTTTGCTTTTGTTTGACTCAGCGAACACAGACTAACTGCCTCCAAATAAAGCAGGTGCTTTATTTAGCTGCAAGCCCACTCCACTTCTATCTGCTAAGGCTGTGATGATTTAATTGGAATAAAATTGTGCTAGGTGAATACCTGAGGTAATGGAAATACTATTACTAGGATTTATTCTGCATTTGAAGCACTTTCTGTTCAGATACTGTTTCCAGACCAGGATTACTTCAAAACAGAAAAGGTATTATTTACATTGCAGTTACATCTCAAAGAAATTATTTCACTCAGGCTCAGAATGAATCGATTCTGCAGATGTACATCATTTGATTAAAAAGTAAAAGGGAATGCATTAACACATAAAAGTCTGAACTGATTTTTAAGATAATACTATTTTTATGTTTGTTACTCTCATTTATACAGCTCTTATTACACTTATCCATGGCTTCTCTAAGAATAAATTAAGTGCACACTCATGAAATTTTATTGACACATCACCAGTTGACACTGTTAGGTGTCCTTTCTTTAGATACTCTCTCCTCTTCCTCTCTGTGACAATTTGTCTTGTTTCCATTATTATGATCTAACAAAAGCCCTAAAGGGATGTAAGTACCGAAAGGCCTGATGAACGCTAATAAGACCACAGAAAACCTCTGAAGATTTCTCTTCTCATTTTATACTTTGATTTAGTATTAGGTTCCACCTGGTAGTGGATCTAACTCGTATACCAACTAAAGCTTCCAATCAGCAGGAGAGACTATTTCCATTCCACCCAGGGGCTCAAACAAAAGTCTTACATCCTGGCTTTGGAACTGTTATTGGCCTGGTTGGAAACATGTACCCATCAGCAAGCCATCCTGTGTTGGTGGCAGAATGATCTTACTAATTCATAGACATTGTTCACGTGCCCCGCTCTGAAGGCCGAACTTAAGAGTCAGCTTCTCTAAAGCAACACATCCTGAGAACAGAGGAAGTGGGGCAGACATAAGCAGACACCAAAACCGTTTCTCCAATAAAAGGTATCTTGTACCTGAATATACAATGCATATCCATCATACTGACTCCCATTTATTTTCCATTCTTACAGTCTCTCTCCATGATGAAGGAAGAAATATTAAATAACTCTATAAATCAGTAAGAGATTATTGCTTCTAGAATTGCAAATTCATCTGGCAAATCTGAGTGACCATAGGTCAGAAAGGAATTCAGTCTTCTTGTGAGACCCTAAGTGAAATAAATGATTCATTCTAAGACAGTGACCAAATGATACAGAAATCAAAAGGTCAATATTTGAACAAATGATATAGAAATCAAAAGGTCAATTTTTGAAAAGAGTGATATTTAATGGGGTAATTTATATTAATATAATAATTGTTTGTAAGTACCAATTAAATATCATATAGATTTCTTAGCCCTTTCCTGTGAATATTTTTATTAATCACTTAAAAAAATTAAAATGGCCATGTACCCTTCCTTGTTACCCTTACATCAGGAATAGCGAAAGAGAAATTGTTGCTGGTAAAGTTCATTGGAAGTAACATGAACATTGGAAGTGGTAGTGTCCTTGGTTTATGAATGACTTTTCCTCTGGCATCATACATGTTTCTTTCTCTAAAGGAGTTTCAGAAAAAAGAGACTCATCAGTTTACCTGCTAGACTTTCCAAATGCAATGAATGTGAGTATTTGTTTGCAGATTCAATAAAGAGAGAGGATAGGTCTTTATTCTTCTACTCCAGGACAAGAAATTACAGTTCCAAGCCTAAAAGCACCTGCCAAATAAGCACATTTATAACCAGAAATGAGTTCACTCATCTACCAGAGCCATTTCCAATATATAATTAGAATTCTGCTACCTCGACTCTGTGCCCTAATGTTAGAATTATTTCTGGCTACATATTGCAAACACTATTCTGTTTAGTATACATGACTTTCTTAAATGCTTTGTTCTGGGAACCATTTACCATTGATTTGTGACCAGGTGCATTTATCATGTTAGCGCAGCACAGTAATTAAATGGTTGAAATCATTCTGTGTATGAATACACTGTGCTCATTATCACCATTTCATTTAATTCTGCATCCATTTGTACCCTTCTAAATATTGCTTCTACATCCTCATCTGGTACATCCTCAATAACATTCTTGCAATATAAATGCCTTTCATTTCCAGCTGTGAATTTTGCTGCAAACGTTTCATAAATTGTGGATCACAATATAGATTTGTGTAGTAATGAAATCACAGTGCTGAGAATGACTAAAGTAGTTCATGAGCTTTGTCCCCTGCCTTCCGAATGAATCTCATTGCAAAACATTAGGCTACATTTTATTTTCAGATGATATTGAGAAAAATTCTCAGCTTTCCTCCAGTGTCTGTTGAGACTTATGATGGCTATGAAAGTATTCTGCTCAGTTCTTCAGCTTTAGGGAATGTAATTGACAGGTCCAGTTTCGATTCTTCTGGATACATCACATTTTTCCCAAGGCCATTTCTTCTGCATCTGCTGGGAACCAGTGACTAAGCATCACATGGACTGAAAGCCAGCTTATTAATGAAAAAAAAATGTAACTCCCAATTAATCTTGCCAAGCCTTTCTTTAAATTGTACTGGTTGGTTACTTTCTCTACCCCACCCTTTCCTTTTTGCTCTTTTTCCACTGGTGCTAGGCCTGTATCACAGAGATTTTCTTCTTTCCCTGCCCTGTCCTCCAATAGAATTCTATCATGTCCAACACTACTCTGACATTTCTCTCTCGAAGAACACATATCATGCAACTTTCTGTTTAAATACCCATTACTAAATTAAATCATAATTCTACACACTTGCAAAACATGATCCCTCCTGTTTATTGTTTCAAAAAAGTGAGAAAAGTCCATAGAAATGATTAAAATTCCTGTATCTGAAGAGTTGTAATAAGGAATCTGAAAGTATCCTTCTGTTTGCTCACTGGTACAGAATTTCTACAACTTAATATGTCATTACTAATTCATATACATCATTTATTGTATTATTAAAGTCTGTTTTGTGGAGTCTAAGGTAAATGTTTTTGTGTGTTGCAACATCTCTGAGGTCGTAATGTATTTTATAAGAGTAGGAATGTCATGATATAAGTGGCAGGTGTTTTTTTCTAAGTAGTAAATAAATCAATGGAGTATCATATAAAAAAGGGCATCAAGATTCTATCAAGTTCCATGCCATTAGATGTGCGCATGCATGCAGGTATCACTGAACTAAGCCCGCAATGTGTCTCCAATTTCCACTTGTGCATTGGGAAAGAAATCTCTGAATTCTGCTTGTTTCAGCTCTATTTAGCAGTTGGAATGCACTTCTTTATGTAGATACTCCATTGGAACGTAAATCTTAAAGTTATGTCCAGAGATTTGAAATGATTAAACTCCACAGATTTTTTGAGTCTTTTTTTTTCTTTTTGAGACAGGGTCTCACTATGTAGTTTAGGATGGCCTTGAAATCACTATTTACCCCAGGTTGTCCTTGAACTCTGAATGATTTTCCTGCCTCAGCCTCCCAAGGGCTGGGATTACAGCTGTGTACCACCACACCTGGTTATTCTGTTGAGTCTTTAGTCAGTTTTAGGAATATGTAAAGACTTATAATAAAACACTTCATGGAAGACTTATAATGAAACACTTTCAGAAACCAGACCTGATCTACTTTCATTACAACTTTTTATTCACATTCATTGTTGGTGCATTTGTGTCCGATAAGTAGAAGTCACGCTATAAACTTTTGAAAAGTGTCCCACCATAAACAAAAATTATTATATATTATACTGATAAGCACATTGTTTAAGACCATCATCAAGAGAGAAAAATTATTAATAATTGCTTACCAGTAACATAATAAAGCAATTAAGAATACATTCTATGGTGGCAGACTTACGTGAACTCAAGTCTAAATAATATTCATTTGCTAACTAGCCTTAGATATTTGATATTTGTTAATTATATAAGTTGCCTTATACCTTGCTAGGTATCTGTGTCATTTATTTAATTTACCATTTCTTAGTCTCAAATACACTAGTCTATATTCTGTTTTATGATCTGGGGCTGAGACTCCACCACCAGATGCTTACTTTGCCAGTAGTTTCCTAAGGGGGCCTGCATTGAAGGATAATGCAAGGCTAGAGAAGAAAAAAGGAATTCTTTTTTTTCTTTTTTCCCTGTTAGTATCACCATAGCAACACTTCTTCACTCAGACAGCAACAATTCCTTCCTGTGGCAGCAGCTGAATCTAATCTGTGTTTGTTCTAATATTCATAGAACCACCTTTATTACACACTCAAAGAGATTCCAGCATTAGTACGCAGATTCTGGTGTCATTCTCTCAGAGATTTGGTCCTAGTCTCATGGAATCTCTTTTCCCAAACCAAGTACTTGCATTTTGGCACTAGTCAAGCACATCCCTTTCCCAAAGGTAAGAGGATCAACTCCTCAGGGCCTTCTAAGTATGTAAGCTTGTATAATTTCACCTCTTCTCTTTTGATTTCCCAGTCCTAATGATGCTAATGGTTCCCTGCAGTAGTTACTTTGGTGATACCACTTAGTCTGTGTTATGTTGGAGCTGGATTAAACTAGTTTGCAAAATTTGACATATTCTTCTCTTTCTGATTTTCTCCAAAAATCTTGAGTAAACTGAAAATAAAAATGAGTCAAAGACATTTAATGGGATCTTCCTCATTTTGTGTAATCCTAGGGTTATTTAAGAATTCTTATTTCAGAAAGAAGAAAATGAAGAGAGAGAAGGAGATGAAAAGAAGAGAGAGAGGAAGAAAGAGAGGGAGAGGGAGGAGAGATTCTAAAAGAGGCCCATAATAGAACAAGAAAATGAAGAAATGTTTCCAAAAGGTCAGAGAGGCTAAACTCTAAGCCCTAGTTTCACATGCTAGGAAACTTTCCTGACGCCCCCAGGAAATTACAGAATCTCCTGAGACCAAACAGGAAGTCTCCATGTTAGTACATTTTCACAACCCTTGGAGCAGAGGCCTTCAAAATAACTCACAAAATTTCTCACCAGCCAGCAGATTGTGACTTAGAATGTAACTCATGAAAAGAAGAAAGAAAACTGATTTTATTTTGTACATAATGAATTTTGTAACCTGAGTCCTACCTGCTTCTTTCAGATCAATAATACTGATCATGTGGACCTACTTTCAGTAGTAGTTGAAGATCTGTGGAAAATAACAGCAGCAGCTGTATTTAGTAACAACCTTGTCTGATTCAGTCACTGGTATTCTTCCTATTCTTTATCCCTCTGAGTAATCCTGACACACATTTGAAATAATGTAAAGTTTCTGTTTTAATCACACCTTTATACCAATATGTGTGTTAGTATAGGTAAATGGGAACTGGAAACAAAAAAGAAAAGTAATTTATGATAAATGTTGTTCAATTTATGAATATATAAAAATAAAAATTTCAGTTTTATGAAATAATTCTTATTCTTAAATGTTGTCACCCACCATTCGTTCAAAATGTGGCTTCTGTGCATCAGCTTTAACTATAAAATACTCTTGAATTTACTGGCGTTGTTCGTGTTGTATACTCGTATAATCATGTATGATCATATTTTTATTAATCTGTCACGTATAAGATGAAGGTGTACCTTGATGAAGGCTTTGAATTTTTCTCTTTATTGAAATATTTATGTTGACATCAAAAAAGGAATTCTTGTATCTATCAAAAGTGTATCAATGAAATCAAGATGAAATGCTCCACTGATCTGATTTATTACAACAAACAACGAAATGGTGCCAGTATTCTCAGTGAAGATTGAACGAAGTCCATCATAAAATCATCACAGTTTGGTGAAACATATCTAGGGAAGATGATTAAGTAGAAGGTTTAGGAATTTGACTAAACCTGAGTTCAAGGAAATATAATTTAATTAGAGTCTAAGGGAGATGAAGTTGCTGAGGCTGTCGAAAGTAAGATGCTCAAATTTCCACAACTATGATAACACTAAGTATGTAGTGCAAATTCCACCTTGGTTATAATTCAGACTATTATATTCTTCAGAATAAATTTGCTGTAGGAGAACCCTTTGTTACACCATAAAAGTGAAAAAGTAACAATGTAGTTACACACGGTAGAATCGTATTTCATCTCCTGTGTCCATTCAGGTCACGTATGAAATTGCATGATTTTGGAAAGAACAATTCTGTCTATCTTTAGCCTTTACCACATAAACCTTCTATATTCAAGATCATTTCATTGTGTAAGATGTTAGATTCAGTGTTTGCCTTTTTCTATGTACAAAAAGGGCTCAACATACAGGGCAAAAAAGACTAAGTCCCTGGTTTTAAACATACTTTTTGGAAGTTGCACATTCTATTTCTCTTTATAACTAATGAGTCAGAATTTGTCATCAAAGGAAATTATATAATAATTATAAATATATACTATTACAGAAAATTCTGTACTCAGTCCAGCTGTGGATTCAGTATCCTATTACTTTAGAATAGGAGTCAGCTTTTTTTTTTTTTGTATAAAGATCAACTTAGTAAACATTTAGCCTTAGCAGGCCATATAGTCTGAATCACAAATTCTCAAGTATTTAATCTATCATAGTGCAAAAACAACCACGGGCAATATGTAATCTGAGCATGGCCATGTTTCTATAAAACTTTCTTCACAAATGTGTTTGATAGGCTGCATATAACCCTTGGGCCACAATTTACTGACACCTGCTTTTAAAGATGACAAGAACAGATACTGTAAGACAGTCAATAGTTTCCACCACCATATTATTGTCGAGAGCAGTAGAGAAATAGAAATCAAAATTGCCTTTTCTCAGGCAAATTACTCTGAACTTGTAGGTACTTTGCTGAAGGCTTGACCTGAGGGGCACTAACAACGGAGTTTTCCTAGGTGAGACTGGTTCAGACCTTCTTTTGTGGCGCCCTACCTAATCTTTTATCACCACAAAGTGCACCTAAATGCAGTCATACTGTGAACAGATATTTACCAAGAAGAAAAAGTGTCGAAAGACTGGTGCACAGATTTCCATAGGCGGTATCTCATCAACTTTACTTCATTTATTGATTTAAATAAGAATATAACTCACTGCTCCAAAGTAAATAATATTTCTCTAACTGGCCTAAGTGTCAGTTAAAGCAAATTGACCATTAAAGTGATGAATCTTTTTGGCATTTCTGCATAGTTAGAGCTATAAAGGCCACACTCTTACTCGGTTATATGTGCTCAAACAGTTCACACTACATTTGGGTTCATCCTTTCCCCATTTGGATAGTAATTCACCTCTAAGTCTTTTGTTCTAATTTTGAGGCTGTGGTTTCGCTATCCAAATCTACTTATGTTCTCTCTGCTTTGTTACCATGCATCACCTTGCCTGTGTGTCCAAATGCAGATGGACAGTAATCAAATATTTTCATAAAAACTACTCAGAATGTGTGTGGGGGGGGTATTCTTGTACTGCAATGCGGATTTTTTTTTATATATTTTTCTCTAGAATCTTGACTTTGACTAATAGTTCATTAATTTGTGAGCCACTTCTTTTTGATCTTCATTATGTCTGGGTTCTCCAAATTTATCTTTTGGATCTTATGAAACTACCTCTTTTTACAGCTACTTATTATACTAGGTCATCTCTATATGGGACTCATTCTTCACCTTGCATTAACCTCTAAAATCCCAGACCCCAGGAGACTCAGGTTGGTTCCTGACCATCCCTGGATAAATTTAGCCATAGCAAAATGAAAAAGATCTTTACATATGTGTTTAGTTTGTTGACCAATCCATTTTTAAGGTACCGTTCAAATACTACATTCTCTGGCAGACAATTCTTAATGACTCACTATTTCTTTTTTCTGTATCCATGTTTTGGTAAATGCTATCCATGAGCTTTTTCTCTTATCTATGTTTTCTGGAAAAATTTTAAATAGTGTATATTGCCTAATATGTTTACAAAGAATCTTATGTTTTATTACTGGCTTTATTCTTCTTAGTCACTGGTAAAGACAAGCACAAAGAAGATCCACAAATACTGTTTGAATTGGTCCTGCTTGGTGTTATCAACTGCTTAAATTTTTTGGAAGGACAATAGTTCCTATTTGCTTCATAGCCAAATAAAAAAGAAAAAAATATATATATATACTGTATGTGATTTTCATAAAAGAATCACATGAATATTAATGTACTTTCCACAACTCTATCTGAAAATAATAAACTATGGTAAATGACATTAGGACTTAATGGGATTGAATCATGAATTTAAAGTAAAATACATTTGATAATAATTTTTGAAAAAAGTAATGGATAACTTCTATTTTTGAAAAACAAATAGTCAATAATTTTTTTCTTTTTTAAAGAAATGTAATACATGAGAAGTTGAAACCAAATAATAAACAGGCACTTTTGTCTAATACATTCCCAAAGACCTCCTCTTCATTACTGAGAAGCTAGGTCCTCAAACATGTGAGGCAAGTCTCTCCCACTGAACTACATCCCGAGCCCAGAAGGTTCACTAAAGAATGCAACTCAAATCAGCTACATTCTCCAGACTTTGCTTTCTGGGAAACTAATACTCATGCATTCATCTACAAATAGCTTTTGAGTACATTCTCTGTTCCAGATACTAGAAATCAATTGTAGTTAAAATAGAACTTAATGTCCAGTAATGTCTTTCAAAATGCTCTCTTAATGTGATTCTTTTTTTTTTATACAAACTTCACAATTAGTTAACTTGATTTTCTAGGTACTAAACTTGATCCCCAAAAGGAACTAAAAGTTCTTTTAATAAAATGATTTTTGGAGTGTCTTTTATTCCTTTAAGAAATGGTCAAGGGCCAGGGATATAGCTCTGTGGCATAGTGCCTAACTGTCAAACATGAGGTTGTGAGTTAAATTTCCAGTACCAAAAAGAAAAACGGAAAAAAAAAAAGGTCAAATAAGCTGATACTGAATTTTCTAAACTTAAAATGAGGTTATTTCATAGGTGCTAATAAAATGTTAGGCATATCACAGAATCAGACAGAGAACATGGTTGTTCTAATTTTCTTGACTACAGCACTAAATTACTAGGTTACCAGGCCACTTTTGAGTACTCTTAGCTTGGCTTTGTATAACTGACATCAGGGTTCTTGTCAACACAGCATCTCATTTCATCTATCTATCTATCTATCTATCTATCTATCTATCTATCTATTTCCAATCTATGTCTCATTTTCCTTCTTTGTATTGGCAACTGACTTTTATGCTATTATGATGGAAATTGGGTCCCCTATCATCTACTGCTGTGACAGGCATTCCATTTTGGCATAAAAAGTCAGAAAACTAGACTTTTCTGAGTATAGCATTAAAAACATGACTAGATATTCTATACTAGCTGAATTACAGCCCTGTCCAGAAATGACCCCACAATAATTGATAAGATAGAAAATGTTTTTACAGAAAACACTCACTTTTAAGAAAATAGTTTTGAGATTGTATGATCATATTTTTTTTTATTTTATTTTAAAGAAAATAGAACAAAACCAAAACAAAGCAAAACAAAACAGAATAGAGTAAAACACAACATAACATTTCAGAACAGAACACTGCAAGCAATACAGGTCTTAGAAACATAACAACAGGAGATTAACAATGGCTACCCTAGTGTCTCTTGCCTTCTTTGAAATGGTTGCTCATACATTTACAGACAATAAACTCAAACAAACCACAATAATATGAAACCAGATAAAACAAAAGAGTGAAGGCATTACAGGCCTTCAAATCAGACAAGAAACGAACAATGGTTACGTTAATGTCCACTGTTTTCTTCAAAAGAGCTGTTCCTATCTTCTCACATATTGCAATCAAATAGTAGAAAAGAGACTTAAACCAATCAAATGAAAGGATAAAAACACCATTGAAATTCAGAACCTTTTTTCCATATTTATCGGGAATTTTCTATCTTATTGAGTCTTTGAGTTTCTAACCCTAGGGAGACGATGTGGTGTTTACACATGTGTGTTTGGTTTATTTCACTTATGAGTATGGTCTCAAGTCGCATCCATTTACCTATAAAAACTTCAATGTGATCCTTCTTAATAGCTGAATAGTACTCCATTGTATAAAAGTACCACATCTTCTTTATCCATTCCTTGATTGATGGGCATTTGGGTTGTTTCCAAGATTTGGCTATTACAAATTGTTCTGCTATAAACATGGGTGCACATATATCACTGTGCTATGATGATTTCACTTCTTCTGGGAATATGCCCAGAGGTAGGATAGCTGGGTTAAATGGAACTTCCAAACCTAGCTTTTTGAGAAACCTCCAGACTGACCTCCACAGTGGTTGCACCAGTCTGCACTCCCACCAACAGTGGAGAAGGGTTCCTTTTTCCCCTCCAGCATTTATTGGTGGTGGTTTTCTTGATCCTGGCCATTCTTTCTGGAGTGAGATGAAATCCCAGAGTTGTTTTAATTTGCATTTCTCTAATGACCAATGATACTGAACATTTTTTCATGTATTTATTTGCCATTTGTATTTCTTCAGCTGAGAAGTGTGTTTTCATCTCAGATGCTCATTTTTGGATTGGGTCTTTGAATTTCAAGGGCCTGATGTTTTTTAATTCTTTATATGTTCTAGATAGAAGACCTTTGTCTGAACGACAGTTGACTAATATTTTTTCCCAATTTGTGGGTTTTCTTTTCACTCTGTTGAAGATTTCTTTTGACGTGCAAAAACTTTTTAACATGACAAGATCCCAGTTGTTGATTCTGGGAAGTGTTTCCTGTGCAGTTTGACTTTTGTTCATGAATTCTCCACCTACCCCTATGTCATCATGATGTCCACCCATTTCATTACCCAATAGATTTAGTGTTTCTGTTTTAATATTTAGATCTTTGATCGATTTTGACTTTAGTTTAGTGAATGGTGATAGGCTTGGGTCTAGTTTTAGTTTTCGGCATATGGAAAGCCAGTTTTTCCAGCACCATTTATTAAAGAGGCTATCTTTCTTCCAGTGAAAATGTTTACCCCTTTGTCAAAGATAAGCTGGCTGAGTGTGTTTGTACTTGGGGTTGTATCTTCTAATCTATTCCATTGATCCTCAGCTCTGTTTTGATTCTAATACCATGCTGATTTTATTACAGTAGTTTTATAGTATAATTTCAAGTCTGGGATTGTGATGCCTCCTGTCCTGCCCTTGCTATCCAGAAGTGCCTTTGCTAGTCTAGGTCTTTTGTGGTTCCAGATGAATTTTAAGAATGATTTCTCTAGATTTGTGAGATATGCTAATGGTATTTGGATGGGAATTGCATTAAATCTGTATAATAATTTTGGGAGAATGGCCATTTTCACAATGTTTGTTCTTCCTATCCATGAGCATGGAATGTCTTTCCATTTTCTGAGACCCTCTTCAATTTCTTTTTTCAGAGTACTGTAATTTTCATTGAATAGATCTTTTGCTTCCTTTGTTAGGTTGATTCCTAAGTATTTCATTTTTTTGGATGCTATTGTGAAGGTTGTGATTTCTCTAATTTCTCTCTCAGCGAGTTTGTTGTTTGTGTACAAGAATGCCATTGATTTTTGAGTATTGACTTCGTATTCAGCTACATTACTGAATTTGGATATGACATCCAAAAGTCTTTCAATGGAGTTTTGTGGGTCTTCTACGTAGAGTGTCACATCATCTGCCAATAGTGATAATTTAACTTCTTCCTTTCCTATCCTTATTCCTCTTATTTCTGTCTCTTGTCTAATTGCTCTCGCTAATGTTTCCAGCACTATATTGAATAGGAGTGGTGATATGGGACATCCTTGTCTTGTTCCCAATTTTAGAGTGAAAGCTTTCAGTTTTTGACCATTTAATGTGATACTGGCTGTTGGATTGTCATAGATGGCCTTTATCAGATTGAGGTAAAGGCCATCTATTCCAATTTCCTGTAGGGTTCTTATCATGAATGAGTGTTGGACTTTATCAAAAGCTTTTTCTGCATCTATTGAAATGACCAATTTGTTATCTTTGGCTTTATTGATATGGTGTATTACATTTATTGATTTGTGTATGTTGAATCATCCTTCCATTCCTTGGAGGAATCCCCGATGGTCATGTTGAATAATCTTCTTGATGACTTGCTGCATTCTGTTTGCCAGTATTTTATTGAGGATTTTTGCATCGATGTTTATTATGGAAATTGGCCTGTAGTTCTCTTTTTTGGTTGGGTCTTTCTCTGGTTTTGGTATTAGGGTAATACTTGCTTCCAGGAATGATTTAGGGAGACTTCCTTCCCTTTCAATTTCACTGAAAAGTTTGAGGAATGTTGGCATTAAGTCTTCCTTGAATTTCTTGTAGAATTCAGCTGTGAATCCATCAGG
>RJWT010012497.1:0-22410 GCA_004365215.1 Cuniculus paca
CGAAGAGAGGAAGCAGGATGGGACGGGTGGCTGTCGCAAACCAGCCGCTACTTGAGTCCCCTCTTGGGCCTGTGACACAGGCACTGCCTCATCCACAGACAGAGCAGCTGAGGCTTGGAGACCCTAGGCCGCTGTGCGAGCTGGGGCCCAGACCAGCCCCGTCTCGTTCCCCTCCCACAGCTGCCCCGGCACGAGGTGGCGGGGACGAACCGCTCAGCCCGTCCGAATATTTCCTTTATTTCTGGTCAGAATTGTACGCGTTGAAGCAAAGGGCCATTGCAAAGCTGAGAATAGGAAGTGATCAAAACGATATTTTCAATGAGGGGGAGGAAAAAGACGGACGCGTTTGAGATGGCTCAGGCCTCGTGAGCCGTCCTGGGGGTCCCTTCTTGAGTCCCCACCACACTGCGTCCTGATCCTTTTGGAAAGAGTGTGTTGTTTTCTTGGCCTCACAGCAGTAGGCACTGAATTTTTTTTTTTTTTTTTTTTTTTTTTTTGGTACCGGGGATTGAACTCACAACCTCATACTTGCCAGCAGGCACTTAGGCTGCCGAGCTAAATTTCCAGCCCACCACTGTGGTTTTTAAGCCAGCTTCAGCTTGCTTTTTTGTTGCTTTTTTCTTTCAATGCCATACACAGCACTGGTTTAAACTGCCCCTTAATCTACCTTGTCTTAGGCCGGGGTTCCCTGTGCTGCTGTCCGGTGAGCGTGGACCACGTTCTAATGAACTGCTCCTCTGGGGGCACCAGGACGGTTGCCATTTCTTTACTTTTCTAACATGAGGAGCATCTGTGAGATAAGACTTGGGGATGTTTGTTTTTAAATTCGATTTATTTATTTTTTTCTTAAAGAACATTGTCCTGTAGAGGGAGTGAAAAGGACAAAGGGGACAATGAGTTTTTGGGTCCTGAGTGGTGACCCATTCCCACCCTTCTTGGATACGAGACGGGTGCCTTGACCTCTGGAGTCCGGGTCCTGCCCTCCACGTCTGCCCTTCAGAGGGCGCCCCGTGCGGGAGGCTTCAGCACCCTGGCAGGCGCTCTGTTTAATCTCCTGCTTAGATTCCGGCTCTTGGCTGTTGTGTAGGGGCCGTGAGGGTCACCGCGTGGACGTCTCTGGTTGTCCTTTGCTTCCCTTCTTTGCGACCCTGTGCCGTGTGGGTTATGACAGGGCCCTCGCAGTGCATTTGTCTCAGAACTGAGGGAGGACTGAGGCGCTGTCCCACGCAGCACAGCGTCACGGTTGAGGTGAGCATAAGCAGAAAAGTGCCACTGGGTGCACAGAGGCTGCTCTTTGATGAGCTGTGTAACTGCGGTTCAGACTCAGGTCAGGCGCGGACTTCTAACACACATTTGGACGTAGACACAGGAGCAGAGTGGCAGTGACTGTGGTGGCTTCTGCAGCACGACACTGTGACCGTGCCTGATCGTGCTGTCCAGCTCAGGACTGCACTTCCCTGTTCTGTGTGCATCGCAGTGCTGCATGCACGAGGTAGGCGGATAAGAGCGAAGTCGTCAAGGCAGCGTTTGCTTGGCTCGTGTCTTTGTCCTGAGCGTTGCACTGTGCACAGTATGACCAGTTCCTCATTTAGTGGCCAGTGCATTTAACGACCTGGTCGCAGGGATGGAACTCAGTCATTAAACGTGGAATCTGGTCTCTAATGACAGAAATAGAATATAACTTAAAGAAATATGCCCACCTGGGAGCATATGGGTGCTGGTTGTAGAAGGAGCGCACAGTGTGATTTGCATTTTGTACCTCAATGTCGTCCTTTTGCGTATCTTTATTTTTCTCCCATGGACCTGTATAGTTTCTCTAATAACAGCTTGAAGATTGCTTGTGTGTGATAATTATTTCATAACTGTTACTTTTCTTCTATCTTGATACAGATACATTTTCTTCCCCCAAAATTCACGTGAACAAATCCTTGAGGAAAACCTGTCATTTATTCAGCACATTTGTGTTGGGTACTTTTTAGGTCTCGGACATGGTTTATAGTGATTTAGCAGAGATTAACATGGCGATTTCCCCTTCTCTCCCCTCCCCCTCCGCCCTTCCCCTGCAGTCTGAAGTTTCCTGGATCCCCAACAAGCACTACTCCGGGATCTACGGCCTCATGAAGCTGGTCCTCACCAAGACGCTCCCCGCCAACCTGGAGCGAGTCATCGTCCTGGACACCGACATCACCTTCGCCACCGACATTGCGGAGCTGTGGGCCGTGTTCCACAAGTTCAAAGGTGACGGCAGCTCATTTTCCTGGGTCTCTGGAGGGTCAGCCTGCCAGCCGCGACGGGTGTGTGTGTGTTTGAGATGGGCTCAGCCCGAATGAGGGTCAGTAGAGAATTACAACTGCAGTTAAACGCCAGCGCTGCTTCCACTGGAAGCGCGTTAGAGTGGAAGTGGAATTGTGTTTCTGCAGCCGGTGAAGAGATGAGCTCTCCGTTCACGTGGGGGACCCGCCTGGGGGTGCTCTGCAGACAGCGGATATAAATGTGTATATTTGGTTTGCATATAACTCAGTGTTGGCACACTCCTGTAGATTTGTTGGTTTTCTCCTTTTATCACGTATAATCCTCGGCCAAGCGCGCCTCTGAGGTGGAGAAATGAGTGCTGATCTGGAGTGTTGGAGATGTTCTTTGGCTCTTGTGTCCATGCGCATTTTGGTTTGTTGTTTCACCGAGGCACCTACGTGTGTCCTGCAGGACACTTCTTGGCCGTTACTGTAACTCTTGTCACTGCCGCAAGGTGCATGACAGCGTCTCGTGGGAAATCGTGAGCCTGGCTGGTGGGTTGAACCCTGGCTTGCGTGAACGCGAAGAGCAGTTTTCAGAAAGTCATTTGGATTCTTTGGGCTGTTAAAAAGTAAATCTCTCAGAAGTGTCTTCCTTAATAATTGCACTATTTTAAAAAGTCTTTCCTATATTGGACAAATGCAATGGGAACGAAACTTGATAGTGAGATGTTTTCTCTTTTTTCTATTTTTTAGAAATTGCACTCTGGTTCCTGTGTCTAAAACAAAAATCGGTTTGCCTCCCATCTTAGCTCCTTATCTTACAAGGGTGAAATCCACTTACTAATTTTCATAGATCACAGGGTATTCCCGCTGGTCCCTGTCCAACCTGGCCTCCCTGGTCCCTGCCTGCATCTGGGTCTTTGTAGCTCTGGGCTCAGGAGATGAGTCCCCAGGCAACTGCAGTGACAGTGCTGTGGCCCCAGGCTCTTCCATTATAGCATCGACGTTAACTTTCCTTGTTTAGCTCAACAGTGACATGGCAGTCTCGTGTACCAGACGGAAACTGAGTGTATCCTCCCTGGCTGAGTCCCAGGTTCTGCCCTTTGAGTCCCACACAGGGCCCCCGAGGCTGAGCAGGGCGGGGCCCCCAGTTGCAGTTGCAGACCAGGCTCTCGGGTGGCCTGTACTCTCTCCCCTGGCCAGTGTTTATGCTTGATTCTCCCGTTCTGATCACTCTCAATTCACTGGAGACGGTTTCTGTTAATTACGTGGTATTTTGTTCATGCCTATGCTGATAGTCAGTGTCTGTGGACACGTTCCCAGAGCAGGTGTTTAGCGCAGCCCTCCTGGGGGCCAGGCACTGGTTCTGGCTCTGAAGGATAAGGGCACGGGCAGAGTTGGCTCCCATCCTGGGGGCTGAGACACCACTGGGGAGGCCGCCAAGCTCCCCTGGCAGTGCGGAGGCTGAGCTCTGGGAGGAAGGGACCCATTACCCGGCGTGAGTCATCCCTGCTGCACTTGCAGGACGAACAGCAGGACCTTGGGAATCCTCTCTGGCTCTCCCTGGGGACCACCTCAGCCAGAGACCCCTGCAAAGTCCCAGTTCTGTCGCTCTTTCCCCAGCTGCTGTCGCCCCGAGAGCGCTCCCTAGTAAACTTGTGCGGCTGAGGAAACAGCGGCAGCCCATGCCCCACGCTCTTAAGTCTCCTTGGTGAAGTGTAGCTCAGCAAAACTGCTAGGCCAGGAGCTCAGAACTGGCAGCAGTGGCTGCAAATCTCACACCTTCTGTTGCCAGCAGTGCCAGGGGTGCTGTGTGGCCGACAGCAGCACCACCTGCAGCCATGGCTGTGCATCCCGCAGAATCACGCACGGAAGGGATGGCCAGGGTCAGGGCTCTGCTTCTCCCACGCCTGCCCCAAACCTTGGACTGGAGGACCCTGGGCCGGGCAGAGTACATGGCGAGGGCAGGGCGGTGGCAGGAAACTTTGGAATGCAAGCAGCTGAGGTCACGTGCTGTGCTGATGTGCTTCGCTGAGACTTGTGTCTAGGTGTCCCCCCAGGGCCACGTGGTGTCGTAGGCGGGACTTTCTCAGAGGTGGCTGAACCTAGAGTGTGTGGCGCATTCACAGTGCAGAGCTGGGATTGAGGTGGGTGGTTAACAAATCAGTCCACTGATTGGACTGGCACTGCCCTAATCCCGGGAGCCTGGACCCAGCATAAGGCACAGAAAGAGGCTCATCTTGTCCCTTGCTTGTTTGTCTTGCTACCTTCTGCCCACCGTGACTGTTTCCTCTCTGTGATGATCTCTCCAGTTGCCTGTGGACTGTGAGCTAAATAAACCTTTCCCCTTTTAACTTTAGTGTTGGGTGTTTTGTCTCAGCAATGAGAAAAGTAGCTAAGACAGTGCTCGTTCTTCCACACGTTTATTGCCAGCATCTGTGAGGCCCCACCGTGCAGGGGGTACATTAGATGCCGTTTTCACCTGAAACTGTGGCAGTCGTGGCCTCTGCCAGACAGGGTAGTAGACCCCAGATGCACCTCACAGTCTCAGCAGACGCGGCCTTTTTCATCCATCACGGCCAAGGAGGAGCAGATATCTGAGGTGTCCCGGCCCGTCCTCATGTTTCAGAGAAAGCAGGCTACCTTCTCCGCTCTCTGTCTGCCAGTGTTCTGTATTTCCCCCTAAAGTAGAGCGGCAGTGCCAGGTCCTTGCCAGGAAGGAAACCGCAGGGCTGACCTGAAAGTGTCAGCGTCCCGACCTAGGCACGAAGGCGCTGCCCTTGTGGCTCTGCAGTGAACGGCGACAGGGCCCAGTTGTCCAGTTCCCTGCGCAGGCCGCAGCAGCTGCTGGGTCCCTCCCACATGGGCTCGGTTCCTCTGAGGCGCAGCGAACTCCACGCAGCAGGCTGTGCCCCAGGGATGCTGTGGGGACGTCTCGCCCTGCAGATCAGCCCTGGGCGCCCCAGGTGCTCCCAGGCCTTGGTGTCCCCAAGGCCACATGCACCCCGTGTCAGTGTTGGGAGCCCCACCCGGGTGCTACTACCCACTGGTGGAGGCATCTGAGAGCAGAGCTGCGGGGACAGAAGCAGACCCGCTGCAGAGGTGCAGACCAGAGCCCGCTGCGTGTGAGCGCCTCCTGCTGGGCAGGCACCTTCTACGGGCGGGAGGTGGAGGAAGAGGGCGGGCCCAGCGGGCCCAGCCCAAGGGTGAGTAGAGGGAGGGTGACAGGCACTGAGCAGAGGTCAGAGGTGTGCTAGGAGGGTGTGGAGGGAACGTGAGAGGGAAGAGAGCTGGAACACACACGTGTGTGTGTGTGTGTGCACAAGTTGAGATGCGGGCTGTGTGAGGAGCGCAGCGGCAACTCCGCACAAAGTGGGGCGCTGCTGTGGCCAAGGCCCCAATGCAGGCAGCAGTGAGTGCAAGCCCATGACAGCGTGGGCCTGTAACGCTCACGTCTGGGGACTCTCCTTGTCAGCTGGACCAGGAGACCACGCTGCCTTTCCTCTCAGGAGTTGGGGGCCGCTGGGGTCAGAGCAGAGGTGGCCTCCGCCTGCCTATGTTCCCAGCGGGCCGTCCAGCTGCTACCCTCCCTGGGACAGGAGCAGAGGGAGTCACCGAGGAGACGCCCATCCCTGCATGTGGCAGGGGTCGGGCGTGGTCGTCCAAGTGTGGGCCCAATGATGGCCCTGGTCAGCAGCGGGGACTGCAGGCTAAGGTCACAGGAAGGTCAGGACCAGTTGTGCATTGTGACCCCCTTGAGACCCAGTGGGACAGCCCCGCAGAGAGGTGTGGCGGCTCACAGGCAAGTGGAGTTTGCAAAGTGAGGGGAAGGGCGCAGCAGCTGCAGCACTACCCCATCCGGGCACTGAGCTGGGAGCTCAGGGGGCAGAGCTGACGCCGGGCCCAGGCTTTGGTCTCACCTGGTGTCACCTCTGTTGACTCCAATGAATGGAGCAGGAGACGCCCACCAAGCTAGGTGAGGCCTGCACCTGGGTCTGGCATGGCTGTGATTGGAGTCACTGGGACCCTAAGTGTCCTCCTTAGCTGCACCAGAACCAGAGGCGACCTGTGATGGGAGGTATTACAAATGCACACCCATAATCCTCAACTTTCAGGAAGAGAGCTCGGCTGAATTGACATGGCCTTTCTGATTTATAAGGACAGACGCTTCCCTAGAAAAAGAGAGTGTGGGTAGTGTCCATGCTGGTCCTGACACAGCTGTGGCCACTGCCAGCTCACGCCAAAAGGACTTTTGTCAGGGCCCGATGTCTCACTGTGGCGAATCCCAGCTAGTGTTTCTCGTTGCCAGCCCCTCAGTTGAACACCCTGTGAGTAAACTCATGTCGTCCTTACAGCCTGGCAGGAAGCAGCTGCTTCTCGGGCTCCTGTGCTGAATGGGGCACCAAGGTGGGCAGGGTAGGTCTGAGAGTCGCCCAGCTTTAAGGTGTGGGGCTGGGATTCGAAGGGGTGGGTGCAGCTCAGTCTCTGCGAGCAGGGATAGAGGGAGGTCAGGCCCTCGGTGACGCAGGCATTCAGAGGACAGAGGCTGAGACCCGAGACTGCAGGAGCGGCTTCCTGGGACTTGAGAAACAGGCGCTCGGCCTCCAGAACCCTGCTCAGCATTGCTGCCCAGAGTGCACATGTGAGGAGCTGGCCCAAGGGCCCCACAGTGGGCTCTCCAGGGTGGGGACAGCGCCACTGTTGGCTCCCCAGTGGTGTGAGCAGGCATCGAGGCCTGCTGAGTGGCACACATGCAGTCTGTATGTTGGAACCAGATCCCAGGGACCGATAGAAGAGCTGGCCCTTTCAGGGTTACTCGTGCCTTACCAGAGAACTGAGGGGCCTGTACCCTCCACTGGCGAGGACATGGTCAGGCAGTGCGTGCCTGGGGCAGAGAGCTGGTCTTGCCACCTGCTGCATCGGTGGTGCTGTGACGCGGGGACTTCCTGGTCTCCAGAACTGTGACACCCATCTCCACTGTTCATTCTTTACCATTTCAGGGATGTTTTGTTACTTGGCCCGTGACCTTTCTGGTCCTGAGTGAGCTCTCCCGGGTGCATGGTGCACAGCGCCATCGGGTCAGGGCTGGCTGTCAGTGTACAGTGTCCCAGGAGAGCGGTGTGGGAGGCACTTCTGGAAAGACATTTGTAGAACTTCCGTGCTTGTACGAGACGGCCTTGAAGGAGTTTAAAATCCCTTCAGTTCTTCAGGTCTCCTGTTTCCTGCCACGTCCCCACTGTGTCCCCTGGGCCAGAGGACCTCAGCCCAAGCCAGGTGCGGTCCCCACCTCTGGCCCCAGTGGGTCAGGCACTTGTTGATGGCCGGGCAGGGGGAGAATGCAGGCTCCTCATGGCAGGAGTGAGGTTGCAGTGACTGCTGGGCCTGTCCCCTCCCGTGTCCCTGTTCGCTGTTACTGTCCAGTGGCCCCTTTCCCTTGGTTTGGAATCCTCCTCCGCCCACCCTGTCACCTTTTGGGGCCACATTGCCAGGTGCTGGCCTGGATTCTCTGAAGGCCCCGTGCGCCCCCTCCTGGAGCTCACGTGCACAGCCTGATACTTACCTCACCACCATGCACAGCCTGATGCTTGCCTCACCACCCTGCCACTTCCCGCGCTGGAGAGACCAAAGCGTCAGCTGCTGGGAAGAAAAATTTTAAAAGATGTAGCTCCCCAGAGCAGCTCCTCGCACAGCCGCCAGGGGTTGGTGTCCTGTGGGTGCTGCCCAGTCACCCCTGCTGTGAGTCGGCCAAAGGCCTGTGTCATCTGAAGCACATGTGAAGAGAATCTCCCCTACTTCCCTGCCTTGTTTTGGGTTTTGACTCCCACTCCAGGTTGGTTCTCCACACTTTCTCCTCTCCCTCCTTTGCTCCGTCCTGCATCTGCCCTGGCCCAGCCCAGGGCCATGGTTCCTGCGTGGGGCTCAGAGATCTGCGCCCTGGGGCGATGTCAAGGGTTTTCTGCCCGCAGACTTGGGGGGAGGTTTCCATCATTTCCCTGTGAGCCTTGATGTGAGCCTGCCTCCCCCGACTGCGGCCGAGGACCACGCTCCTGCAGGAATTGTGCTTTTCCTGGAGAGGCAGGGGCCGTCGCCTCAACAGCGGCCCCAGGCTTGGTTCAGTGTTTACGGCTCATGCACGTTATTGAACGAATGGTGGCTTGCTTCCTTTCCCGAGTGTGATTTTCTCTTGTTCTTAAGCCTGAATTTCCAGAGACCCGGGGCAGACACACCAGCCCCATCCCACCCTCCCCTCGCTCCTCTGCTCCCCGCCCCGTCCTCCCCTTCCCTCACTTCCTGCCCTCCTGCCCTCCCTGCCTTCCCGCACCCAGCCCCTCTTCTTTCATCCATTAGCCTCAGTGTCAGTGGGCCTAGGGGATCAAACAGTCAGTAGACAGCGCCCTTCCTGTGGACCACTGGGCACCTTCTCTTGTCCCTGCGAGGGCAGCAGACCGAGCACCTGGGGACCACGGGCTGCACCTACTCCCGCCACGTCCTGCCTGCTGTACCTGAGCTCCTCGAGACAGGCCTGTTGTCTGGCACACATCCCACCTCCCAACACCTGGACGGTGCCCAGTAAGGCCTAAGACAGAGTGCACCAGGTACAAAGAAAATCGCGTGTGCGCCAGGTCAAGAGCTAATTCAAGCCATGCAGCTCGCTGCTCTTGCACGTGTAGATACAAACACAGGAAAAAGGATACAAAGTTAGGGTAAGAGTGCACAGATAAGGCCCCTTCCTCCCAGGGAGGAAACTTCTTAGGCAGAATATGCTGTTAGTTGACAGCGCCTCTCTACCTCTGCGCTGGACTCGGCAGACTTAAAAATGCAGGATAACCAGTTTCCTGTAAACTAGATGTGCTTAGAAGTTGGCCGGCTCAGTAACTGATTTCCTCTGGACCCCACATGACAAAGCCCAAACCCCAGCTGGTCATTCTAACCCTGTTTAAAGCAAGTCCCTGCCCTGCTTGTCTACGTAAGACCAAAGCAAAGCCGCGCCCCAGGACTCCTCTTTCAGAGCCCCCTCCTGGAAGCCAGGAGCTGTTTTTCCAATTTCCCTTCTGCACTCTCCTCACTTCCTCCTCTGGGCCTCGATTTCACTCTTCCTCTTAGTGAGAGGCTGGGCTGGGCTTCCGGGGTGCGCAAGAGTTGCCAGTTAGGCAGGTGCTAGGTGAGTGCTGTGCTGGTCAGTGGTGGCCAGGTCGAGCGGTGATCCTGGGTGAATGAGACGAGAGGACCGAAGGGTCTCGCACACCTTGGCTTCAGGCTTATCCCAAGGCTGTTGGAAGATGGTCAGGGCTTCAGTGCTGTGCTTCCCTGACTCCCCTTGGCTGAGTGGGGGGCCCTCTGAGAGGTCAGGTAGGAACCGCACCGCACTCCCCATTAGGGGGGTTCCCCAAGATCACAGTGAATGCCTGCAGCCATGGATTGTCCTGGATTTTCCCAAGCATGCACCCAGGGTGAAGTCAGTCTGGGGCGGCAGACAGGGCCTGAGTAGATGGGCTCCTCCGGGAAGTGGTCAGGCTGGGGTTTCTCCCCATGGTTCCTTCGGGGCACAAAAGTGCGGCTTTTTGGTATGAAAGCTGTTGTTTTCCCTTGGAAATCACAGTTGCCCTGTCCAGACTTCCAGGCGTGCCCTGCGTGAAAGCTGGGGTACCAGTTCTGGTGGACACCTGCTCCTGTGGGAGGGTGGCCGGATTCACCATGTCCAGCCTGTGTCAGTGACAGATGAGCCATCAAAGCCAGGCTGGGGGAGGGGGGCGGAGCACCGAGTCACCGGGAGGGGGAGGGCGGAGCAGAGCTGCGCTCCCTGGCTGCCTGGGCTCCTGCCTCCTGTGGTCAGGGCTTCCTGAGACCTGGGGCAGGGGCGGGAGCCGCACCCACCTGGTTCCCGACCTAGTGGGCCTGTCAGTGGCCTGGCTTTCTGAAGGGCAGGGTCCAGGCTCTGGGGAGGGGAGCCCGAGTGAGTGTGCAGGTTCATGACCAAGGGGGTGGGCGTGTCCCTGCTGCCCCGCCAGGTGTCCACATTGAGTGGCCGAGCATTGCACTGCATCTGTGCAGCCTTGGGGCTCTGTGTCCACTCTCTGGAGCTCCATTCACTCTGGACGCAGTCAAGATGATGACGCTGATCGTGACTGCGGCTGCCCGAGGCAGGTCGCTTACAGGAAGGTGGGTCATGCAGCACACAGCGTAGGGCGGTTGAACCCTGAGGCACACACAGCACAAGCTCTGAGGCTGGGGTCACCCCTAACCATGTGGCCAGAGTGTGTGGGGAGCAGGTGACTGAGGGTCTCCAGCCAGGAGCCGGACGGGCTCCACCCACCTGGCCCCCTCCCGGGAGAAGACACAAGTCAGGGACTTTCGGGGAGCTGCCTCCAGGAGCAGCACCGGGGTCCTCCGTGTCCCCACCAAGGCCTTCATCACAGTGAACCTTTGGGCAGCGCCTGGGCCATCCACACCACAGCACGGGGTACCGTGAAATGTGGCACCACAGGCCTGGCCCAACAAGCACTGTCCGGCGTCAGCTGCTGCTGCTTGCAGAGGAGTCACCTGGTCACCACACGAGGTGGTGTCTCCAGGCCCACAAGATTCGGGGTGTGGAGTCTGTGAGTCAGAGGAAGTAATCGATCACTGGTCCCCTGCGAACGGAGATGGGAGGAGTCCGGGAAGGGACCTCTGTGCACGTGGGCAGGGACCTGGTCCTACCAAGACGCACTGGCAGGCTGTGCCACTCCCAAGCGCTGGTGAGAGGCCCCAGTCGCTTGTCCCCTTTGGCGTCTCCTGCCGTGCTCTGTGGGGGAGTAAGAGTGGAACTGGCACAGTACCTTGCAGGAGTGTCACGTTATCCCTTTCTGTAATGTAGTGACTTCCATGTTTCCCATTTCTGAAGTTGAGATGCGACTTACAAAAGCAACTTGACAGATGGTCTGTTTCTCCTGAAAATGTTTTGATGTATCCACAATCAGGGGCCTGCAAGGAGCCGGGAGGATGTGTTATTATTTCATTAGCATCACTGCGCTAGCTTCTCCTTTCATCTCTGAGTGCTGGAGGAGAGGAGCCTGCAGTGGCCCTGGAGTACAGAGGAAGGGCTGGATGGAGTGGGGAAGGACATCAGAGTCTCAGCTGGCCACTCGCATCCCGTGCCATGTGGCACAGGGTCCCAGGGATGCTGGCGGGCGCCATGGCTATTCTTGGTAAACACCTCGCTGTGTCTCAGGTGTTGGAAGAGTCTCTGCCTCTTGGTGGGCAGGGAAGGGGGAGATCAGGTGCATTGAGCTGTGGAGCAGAAACGTCCTGGGCATCCTTAGGAATTTCAGGAAGAAGTAATGAAAAGCAGAATGTGATGAAGCCAGAGCACCGGGCATCGGCCCTGCCCAGAGGCTTCCTGTTGCTCTGGTCGTGTGGCACACGTGTGCGGAGCTCCTCCTTGGCAAGACGCATGGGTTGTGCCCTGTGGAGCTCTATCCCCTGGAGACTCCTGTGACCTGCTCATCCTTCCGTGAGATCAGATACCTCTGGGGCTGTTACGGGATCGTGCGCCTCTAATGTGGGTTATTTAAATGCTTTTCTAGTGTCTATCTGCTATTGGCTCCTTGGATCGAGGAGTTTCACTGCGTGTAGCCCCTGTGGGCACTGGGAGGGTGCTGGGTCATCCCAGGGAAGGTGGGCTGAGCAGCAGGGGACCTGACGAAGGCACTGGGCAACAAGCAAACTTGCAGCGTCCTGGGTCCAGGAAGAAGCCAGTTTCTTTCCTTGTCTGCTCTGCCAGTGTCTTGGCCCAGGGCACTGGCACACGGGCTCGTTCTGCCCCTGCTCTGCTTGGCACCGCACCATGTGGGAGCTGAGTGGTGCCTAATGGTCACTTCACCTGGTCCTGGGTGCACAGTCCGAGTGGCAGGGTGCCATGGCCTGGGTCCTGGAATGACCTGCAGGAACCCTTTGGGCCACTTGGGGCCATGTCCCCATGGAGGGGGTGACTTGAGAGCGGCATCTCTGGATCAGGGCTCCCCTGCTCAGAACCAGCGACATCCTGGCTGCACAGTTCCTTGCCATGGGGACAGCACTGTCGCATGCTGTGCCACGTCCTGCTGCCCCCCCCCAGGCTTCCCCAGTGTTGCCAGAGGCCTGCGTCTTTACCTGCTGAGAGCCAGGTTTCAGTGACCCTGTGCTGGGACAGGAGCATGTGGTGGCCATGGTGGCATTAGTGGTCCGGGGAGCCTGCTCTTCCTGCCGCTTGGCCACCTGCTCTGACATGGAGACAGCTGTCCACTCACCGCCGAGAGGCTTCAGGGTCAGCACAAAGCCAAAACTCCCGCGTGCACACCTCACGCTTCCTTTGCCCTTTTGTTTCTACTCAGCGTCAACATCAGCCTCAGAAGATGCTCGAACGGGGAGCGCTCGCTTCTGCGGCTGCAGAGTTGAACAGCCAGTGAGGGTTTCCTCTTTCGGGAGATAGCAAATGACAAAGGCGTTCACAAACGCAGAGGCGCGGCTCTCACCAAGACCAGCCGGAGCTCCTGCTCTTCCTGGAAATTGCAGGACCAGCTTGTGCCTCCTCTGCGTGCTCCTGAGGGAGGAAACGCGCGCTCTGCATTCTGTGACTGTCACAGGACACAACTTCTTTCCCTTCTAAACGCACACGCAGAGTTTATTAGTGGCACCTGTATTTGACAGGTATGAACATGGCCTGTCAGGGACGATGATGGCTCTGGTCTCTTCCCCAACGTGCGCTGGGCTCACCCATCCAGGAGACCGGTGGGGTTAGTTGTGTGTGCAGAGCTCTTGCGGGATGGGATGGACGGGGCTTTGACAGGCAAAGGTCACCTGGGTCATGGCACAGCCCGGGGTCAGAGGGAGGTGGATATTCTGCACGCAGCAGTACATATACTAGAGATGATATACATCTACTGCTTTGTGTGCATGTATGTGTATGTACTTACGTGTTTAGTATGCACACACTCACTTGTCTGGTTTGCCTTTGGTCTTGGGGACTGTCAGGCCTGGCGATTTTGGACTTCCCTTCGTTACTGCCTAGGTGTCATGAGAGATTGCAGGCCACCTCCCATGATAGCAAGACTTCTTTTAAGATAAGAGAGGATTTCCTAACTCCAGCCAATAATCCCCGTTTTAAATTTGTTTCTGAGTTAGTAATCAAATATAGGAAGGAGGCGCCCTCTGAAGCCCCTGCCTTGCATGTGAAGGGGAGAACTTGTTGCTTGGAGAGGACTTAAGTTTTTTAATGAACTTTGTTTTGAAGCAGTTTTAGGTTTGCAGGTTGCGCCCTGAACCGGTTTTCTCCTGTCATCAGCGCCTTGCACTGGGCTGGTGCGTCTTTGGGAAGCTTCTTTCCCCAGCCTCTTGCACTGGTCCAGACAGGCAGTGCCGGCTCCTTCAGCCACGCACCTGCCACGGACTGTCCGGTCTCCGTTTACACCAGTGCTTTAAGAGACCAACTCACAGACACACACCGTCCCCGGGTCAGTGGCACAGCCCGGATGGTGGCTGGCTCCCTCTTCCCTTCTGCAGGGTTTTGGGTCCTCCTCGGCCGACTCTGAGTCCGTGCCAAGCCTGTTAGGATGGGGAAGACAGCCCGTCTGCTGCTGGGGAGTCCTGTCGCCCCAAGTATCTGGGATGGCAATGGAATGGCAAGGCACAGGGGCTGCGTACCCAGCATGGCGGGTCACTGCAAGAGGGCTGTTGGCTTGGGGTCTGGGAGCACCGTCACCCACAACTGAAGATAAAGGGATCCTTGGGGATTGGCCGGTGACTCCCTCCGGAGAAAGGGTCTCCTGGCCTCGTGAAATAGGGAAAAACTGTGTGAACTGAAAGCACAAAGGAGTGCGAGAGCGCGGCCTGCTGCTCCCCGGATGTCGGGGGTCATCTGGCTCAGAGGATGCGGTGCAGAGGATCAGGCAGGGTGGGAAGCTGGTGCAGAAGATAATCAGAGGCTGAAGAACAGACGGGAGCAAAGGACGTGGGGGTGAGAACCCACCAGTCTCTAAGGAGAAAAACCCGGGAGATCTGACTGTCCAGCACAAAGCAGCCCCAGGCTGCAGTGGGGGACCCTGGGCTGCAGGCTGCAGTGCCAGTTGGAGTCCAGTTGGGAGCCCTGGCCTGAACTCAGGATGAGCGGGTTGGCAGCAGTGTCCATGCTGACCGAGGACCGGACCCGAGTGTGGGCGAGAATCCCCTGGGTGGGGAGAATGGGAGAAGGCACGGGCTTGGGGTACGACCCTGGGTCCCCCGTCCCCTGACTCCTCTGTGGTCTCGGTTGCAGGTACCGGGGTGGCACTGGCCCTGTCATATTTGTTAGCTCTGTGCCCTGCAGCGATAGGCCTGCCGTTCGGCCTCCCTCCCGCCCGTCAGCAGGACCTCTGCTTCTCTCCGGGAACCTCATGCCCCCTCTTCAATGTGTGAGGGATGTTGGTGCTGTCCCAGGATGCAGAGCCGAGGTCCTGGCCCATCCTGGCCTCGCAGGACTGCAGGTGTCTCCCTCGCTGTGGTGCTGGTCAGGCTGACGTGACAGTCCCCTGGCAGGTCTGAGTGCTTGAAGATGCAGCATGGGCTCCAGAGGAGGCTGTGTCACTGGTCTTAGCACCCCTGATTTTAAACTCCTTTGGTCAGTTTCAGTACCTGTCACATGCAACCCCTAGAAGCAGGCTGGCTAGCTAAGCCATCCTAAGTAACCAAAACGCTCTCCTCGGTATTCCTGGGATCGTTCTGTTAGGGTGGAGAAGGCAGACTTTGTAACAGTTCATCCACTGTGTGGTCTAAATTAAAATCTGAACCCAGCCGCAAAGCTCTTTGATCGCTGTGCAATCCCTTCCCACTGAGAGCTGGGCCTGGCTCTGCACCCACCCCCTGCATTCCTTCTTGTTGATCCTAATGAACGTCATCAGTCAAGCAGGTTAGACACGCACAGCCTTGTTGGAAGATCAATTACAAAATACATCAGTGTTCCTGAAAGTGGAAAGAGTCACGTGGGGAGAGGAGTTTTCTTTCCAGTCTTGACAGGAACTCGTTGGGGACAAAGCTGGTTTCATAGTGGCTTCACTGATGTGCACACAGGGAAGAATGCACACGAGGGGAGATCTTGGTGAGCCAGGAGTGCAGCACTGTCCCTGGCAGAGGGCAGAGGCTCCGGAGCTCTGGCTGTGTGGCAGCTGCAGTCCGTGTCTCATCCCCACACCTACTCCAGGCCGTCCTCCTCTCTCATTCAAAGCTGTCTGTTCCCCGAGTTTTGTGGGTAATGGGAAGGGATGATGGTCTGGAAATCAGATGGGATATTTCTCAGCATTGCCTTCCATGCTATGAATTGCACACAGATGTGTGCTCTTAGGGGCAAAGCTCAAACCCTACACAGGTCCCCAAGATGCCTGGAACCATTTTTGGTCATCGATCAGTGTGCCCCGCCTGGCCTCTGTGCGTGTCCCTCAGCAGCTCAGGAGATGCAGACTGTGCAGTCCATGAACATGCAGAAGGGCCTTTGACTCTGGCTCTTCAGACCCCACAATCCTAAAGTAGGGGATCACAGCTTCCCGGCACCACCTGGAAGCTGAGCCAGGCGGAGGGAGCACCATCCAAAGGAGAAAGTGAGGTCTCCCTCAAACAGGGCTCCCCTGGGTGGCGGCTGCAGCCTCAGCCCCAGGAAAACCCAGAGCCATGTCTGGTTCTGCCTCCATGCAGATCCTGGCTCCCGGCTCGGAGCGTCGTGCAGGGTTGTCGGCTGGCTCCGAACACTCCTAGCGGCGCGCACAGCATGCCACTCCCCAGACATGTGTTCCCTGGGCTGGCACTGCAGATGTACCCTGTCACCCCACGGCATTGGCTCTCCTTTTTTTTAATTTTGGGAAAGGATATGTTTTCTGTGTAGATCAGTGAGAAGGGAGCTTCTGCCGGCCAGAGATCGTCAGATAGATTCCCCCTGGGCATCGATGCAGTGGGGAGGCGAGGGCTCCACCCCCAGCGACAGAACTGGACTGAGCAGACCCCATTGGGACCAGACTGCACTATTGTGGGTGTCACCACGGTCACCCACACTGACCACATCCAGGCTTCCAGTGGGGCTCGGGCGTCCAGATCCATAGCAGCTCCCGGTGTGGCGATGGGTACAGCCCAGGCCTAGGCTCACACCATCTGTTGCTGATCTGGGCTCGCTGTGGCTGCATGGAAGGTATTGTGCGTCTTGGGCATTTTGCAGGGGAGCAGCAGGTGGGCGAAGATCGGGAGCAGTGCTTGGAGACAGGATTAACACCCTGGCACTAGCGCCTCCCAGGGAAAAGTGCCAACCTGTTTATTTAATGTCAAGAGCTCAAACAGTGATCAGAATCCAGTTCGGCATCGTAAATACCAGAAAAGGTCAGGGCCCGGCTGGTCAGAGGACAGACAATGCACAGCGGGCTGGGCCTGGCCAGGCCCAGCTTGGCAGCTGTGTCCTGGGACGAGGCTGGTGCACTCTTGCTTCTGCCACAGGGCAAGAGGTGCCCTCCTCTCAGCGGCTGCCCATGACACTTGGGTGGCATTGGGTTTCCAGCTTCTCGGCACAGTCCAGAGAAGGAGTGGGTGGCAGTGAGAGGCCCTGGTGTTGACGGAGCTCCCTTGTCACTTGGGCTGCATGGGGCCGAGGCACCAGCTCCTGGCACAGATGAGGGATCAAGCCCGCAGTCAGCAGGGCAGAACCCAGCCCTCCATGCTCCTCCGGTGAGGGGAAGGTGATTGGACCACTCCCAGGAAAACCGATCCCGGGCTGTTGGAAGGAGCCTGCCCCCAGTCTGCCTGGCCAGGTGAGGTGGAGAGCACAGCATCTGGGCAAGGCTCCCCCGGGTCTCGTGGTGCTGCTGGCTCCTTGGTGATAGCACTGCCGCCCTCAGTCTGGGCGTGGGTGACAGAGCGCCCTGAGGTCTGGGCACCCATAAGACTCGAGCCCACCCACCAGGCCTCTCTTCTGTTGGCAGAGCCGGCACATTGCCGCCACCAGGCCTGTGTGTGATCCAGGAGTGCAGGCGTCGGCCACTCCACACGCACGTGTTTTGGACCGCGTCCACAGTAAGAGGCCCACCAGCTAGACAATGCGTGCACGCAGTGCACAGATGTGTCACACGTATCTCTCTCCACGCAGCCATGCCGGGCTGTGCACAGCAAAGTTTGTTTTCTTTCCTACTCTGTTCGATGTGTTTTAATTTCTAAATTGCTCCTCCAGATCCAGCAAACTGTTCTAATGCTCTGCAGACTTGCTTCGAGCCCTCGTTTGCAAAGATGGTGCCCGGGCCATCCTTCCCACGCCCCCACCCCAGCCTGGGCCTCCGCGGGCCGCAGCCAGGGAGTAGGCGTCAGCGTGGGGTCAGGGAGGTTCCTGCAGTCCTGCAGCGGCAAGGGCGTGGCAGTGTCCGCTTGGCTGCACAGAGGCAGCACCACGTGTCCCAGGCACTGCTCCCAGGGAGGGGCTGCGTGCTCCTCAGCGCAGAGTTGGAGCAGCTGGCGTAAGGCTCAGCGTGGGCTCAGGGACTTGGTGGGGGGCGGGAAAATGTAGTTCGGTTCTGTCTGTCTGTCTGTCTCTCTCTCTCTCTCTGTCTCCTTCTTTTAAATTAACCTTCAGGGAAGATTTCACACTCCGCCCTTATAATGCTAATGTTTTTAAAACTGGCATCACTGTAATTCAGCACCCATGCCGAGTGCCTCCCGTGAGCCAGGTACCATAAGACACTAGCAGCAAATGAAGAAGTGGGGAGCTCTGCTTTTAAGGAGTTCTGAGGTGGGTGCACACACCTGTCATCCCATCACTCAGGAGGCTGAGGCAGGAGGATTGCAAGTTCAAGCCCAGCCTGGACAGTTAGTGAGACCCTCTCTTAGAATAAAAAAGGGGCTGGGGATGTAGCTCGGAGCAGAGACCCAGTATTCAGTCCCTACTACCACAAAAAGAAATACTGAAGAAGGAAGCAAGCAAGGGAGAGAGGGAAGGGCTAAAAGGAGTAAAGGAGAAGGGAGAGGTAGAAGCAGCCCATAGTGATGAGTGCTCCTGAGGAGTTGGCCCAGGCAGAGCCGTGGAAGAGGCAGCCTGGCTGCACGCAGGAAGCCGCCAGGAGCTGGGGCTTCGCCGCCTCCGTGGGAGACGGAGCTGTGTGTCCACCAGGGCAGCGTGTGTCTGCTCGCTGGCTGACACATGGCAGGCGTCACACCAGCACCCAGCTGACTGCAGAGTCCCAGCAGGCACTCGTCCTCCCCGGCAGGACGGGACAGCCGGCAACTGACCAGCTAATAAAATTGTGCAGTAGCTCTTAACTAACCCAGAATTATCCAGCTCCTGTCTGCTCGTACAGTGGACGTCTGTCAGTGGCCGGTCCCCATTACCCCTGGCCAGTCCCCCATCTCTGGCCAATCCGTGTCACCCCTGGCCGGCCCCTGTCCTCCCCAGCTGTTCCCATCATCCCCGGCTGGTCCTTGTCATTCCCAGCGGGCCGCTGGCTGGGATGTGACCCCAGCTGGCCTGCCTGGCTGCTTCTCTAGAGCATCCTTGCAGCAGAGCAGGGTCCTGGCCATGCAGCCCCAGGGCGGCTGACCTCCTGAGCGTGCTGTGGGCACCCAAGCAGCTGCACCATCGCCTTTCCTCAGCCACTTCTCCTCCTTTGGGCACCAATGTGGTAGGCTCCTTCCGGTCCCCAGGGGCCAGCTGTGCCTGCCGCATCTTGCTGGACCTCAGAGGTGGCGCTGTGAGGACGCAGAGCTGGCCTGGCCTGGGGACCTCTGGGAGTGGGCAGTCTGGACAGCATGGGGCTGAGCTGCTGAGATGAGAGCCTGCAGGGCACAGCAGTGATGAACCAAGGATCCCAAGGAGTCGCCGATTCCTGTCCTGAAAAGCCAGCCCGTGACCTCCAGGCCTTGTCCTTGGCCCATGACGAGTCTCTAGGGTCACGCATGGGCTGTCCAGACACAGAAGGCGGGGGAGCGATGAGAGGGGGAACCCTCAGCCCCGCCGCGGTTAGAGCAGTGGACCTGGACCAGGCAGCAGTTCCACCTCAGAATCGTGGGGGACAGAAGGACCCCATGGGTGTATGCCAGAGACCTGGACAGTCAGACAAGCTGACCACTCTCAGCACTGCACCCCACAGCCCAGCCTCCCAAGCTCAGAGCTTGACAGGGAAGCAGGGTCTCCTGGGTGTGAGACCCGGGCTGCAACCTGGGGCTCCCACAGTCTGTCCCCTATCACCTCCCAGCAGCTGGATGGCCGTCCTGACAGTTCTGGGTTTCTGGGGCCAATGACCTGCGAGACCTGAAACTGAACTGCAGAACTCAAGTTCACCGCTCTGCTGCTGTGTGGGTTGCGAGTCCTGCCGGAGTGCTGATGGCCCCTCCTCCCACTGCCCCTGAGGCCGCTGCCCTCCCCCTTCTCGCACTGTGTCTGTCCTGGTCCAGAGTCCAGTGGGCCCCTGTCCCTCACATCGTCTCCTCCTTTCCCAGGCTCAGTGTGGGGCAGACAGCTGCACCCCCTCCTTGGTTAGGGCTGGGCTGCTCCCATCCACTCACCATTGAGGGGCTCTTTGCTGTCCCCACCCTGGGCCCATCTAGCAGAGAGGGAGGCATCTCAGGGGGGCCCTGCTGTCCTGCAGATGGCCCAACCCTTGTCCGCCCACACCCCTCGTCCTCTGCTCCAGGTCTCCACGGAGTGTGGCTTCCTGAGCCGGTGCCGAGGCCGCAGCCCGAGGAGCACCTGGCTCCTTGGAAATCAGCTTCCGGCCTGGCTCCCCGGGGCCCCTTGGTCCTGCGGTCTGTGTTTGCATCCTCCCTGGGGACGTGTTTGAGCGCTGAGGCCCTTGCTAGGACCCATGAGGGGCAGGGCTGTAGCTCATCGCTGCGCTCCCAGCTCCGCACCTGGTGTATTTTAATTGAACGGTGGATTAGTTATGTTTTGATTAATTTGTGAGCAAAGGAAACAGAAGGAAGGCCGTGCAATGGGAAGCTCTGGTTTCCCAAGGGGGAAAGAAAAGCAGAATTTATGGGAGTTGCTCGAAAGCTCTGGTGGCCTTCACCATGTGCGGCCTTCGCCTTGTGAGGCCTTCTACCCGGGCCTAGATCTCGGGTCACCCTGCCTATCCCCAAAGGCGAAGACCCCTGAGTCCTGCCAGCCACTGCTGCTGCGTTCCACACCCCGGCCAGGGTGCATCCCCCTTCTGCAGCTCATCCTGGCCTCTCCCGAAAGCCCACAGGCCCCATCCTGTACCTGTTGCCAGGACAGTTGTCCGAGAGGCCCACACCGTCCTCATTCCCTCCTGGGACCCGGGGTGCACAGGGCTCCTGCAGGAGGTGTGGGCGCCGTGCACACTGAGGGCGGGCGAGACCTTCCCAGTGCAGTGACCAGATCCCAGCGCCACTCCACCTCCTGGGCATTTATCTCCCTGCCTCTGATTTTCTTCAGGGTCAGGAAACCAGTGATTACACTCGGGTGTTGCTGAGAGAGAGAAGAGGCCAGGAGGCGGGAAGGGGCCTTTTATCCTGTGTCATACCAGCGCAGGGACAGTTATCTCAGCTCTTCCTCCCAGTGGTAAATGTATTAATTAGTTAACTTTGCTTTGAGTTTTTTTCTTCTCCCAGAACTAATTTTCCAGCAGGCTCCAATTGACTCTTTCTGCAAGTGTTCTATTGGATCAGCTGTGTCTTTATTTACTTCTTAAAACTTTATTGAAGTATAATTCACATGCCATCAGATCCCTTTTAAAGTTTGAAGTTCAGTAGTTTTCAGTATATTCAAATATCCAAAGGGTGGTGCAGTCAGCAACGCTGTCGTATCCTAAGACATTACAGTTACCCCCAAATAGATCCCCTTACAACCAAATTTCCCCCCGGAACCCTGGTTCCCCAGCTGTGACAGCCACCGATCGCTTCCCGTCTCAGAATTTGCCTTTTCTGCGTATCTCATGCAGGTAGAACCACGCGCTGTGGTCTTTTGTGACTCTCAGCATTCACCTGGCCTCACGTTTACTGTTCGTTCATAGAGCCTGTGTCCGCACCTTGCTCGCTTTGTGGGCAAACGCATTCTCCTTTATTCGTAGACTACGTCTTCCAGTGCTTTTATCAGACATCGGGGTGGTTCCCACCTTTCGGCTGTTGCGGATGAGAGCACCGTATTTGCAGTGCTGTGCTGTGGAAATGCATTCTCAATTCCGTAGGAGTAGAACCGCAGGGTCACATAGCGATGCCCTGTTAACACTGTGAGGAATTGCCAAGTCGTCTTCCTAATGACTTCACCGCTTACAAGCCTGTGTTTTAGACTCAGCTGTGCGTGTGCTGAGGGTGCCAACACCCCGAGTCTTCCTCCAGTGCCAGCTAAACAGACGGGTGCAAGGGGCGAAGGGTGAGGCTCTTCCCATCCTGTCAGACTGGAGCACCAGGTCCCAGGGAGCCAGTCCGGTGATCTGTGGGGAACTGCAGCGCGTCCAGGCTCGGGGTCCCTGGGAGCAGAGAGCACTGTCTGCCGTGAACCGAGGGCAGCAGCTTCAGAAGATGCGTTTTCACGTGGGGCCTGTGTGCCGATCGCAGGTCAGACATCGCCTCTGTCCGTTTCCTTGATTTTCAGCGACACACAACAGTAATGTTTGAGGCCATTTCCCTGGCTTTCTGGGTGCCTCTCTCTCTCTTCTTACCTTCCGAGTGTCTGTGGTTCCTGCGGCCTGCGCCTCCTCACGTGACCGCACTTTCTGTGCTGCGGATCGTTGGACACTGTGTCTCTTGGCAGTGGACCTGGTCTTCAGACGGGGCTCCCTGGGTCCCTCTCGGCTGATGTCTACCTGTAACGGATTATTTCTGCCCACTGTGATCATAGAAGAGGTCAAGCCCTTTTGCACAGCCCGTTCCCAGCGGCGCCTGCTTTCTGACTGCCTCCCTTCTGGCTTAAGGGTCCAGAGTGTGTGTTCGAAGGGGCTTTGTCCGGCGAGTTTGGGTTGGCCGTGACTCCAGCAGCGGAAGAGGGACACAGCTTCCGGACTGGACTCCGGGAGGTCACTCCGCCTCCGCACAACCGGGTTGCTGTGGGAAAAGAGGCTGGCAACCCTCAAGTGCCCTGGGACGAGGACAGGTGTTCAGGAAGGGACAGGTGGGTGACAGTGAGAACTCAGAGAGTGGACGGGGAGGAGCCAGGCTTGGGAGACTGAAGTTTCCATCCGACCCTGACAACCTGACCGGTCCAGAGAGGACG
>RJWT010012498.1:0-22389 GCA_004365215.1 Cuniculus paca
CAAACAAAAAAGAACAGAATAGAACCAATAAAAACAAAATAATGAGCACAATATAAGATTTCAAAACAAGATAATAGTAAATCTAAAATGGCTGCGATAATATATCTTGTTATCTTTGCAATAGCTACCCATGCCATCAGATATAATAAAATCAAACAAGACAAAACAGAATAAAACCAAACCAAAAAAAGCAATGCAAAGAACACAGGACTTTAAAATAAGATAATAGGGAATTTAACAATGGCTACCAACTTCAGAAGGAGATCCCCCATAAATGCCAAATTATGAACAGTTATCCTCTAAATAGATGATCAGACTACCTGCTTTAGGCCTGTAAAGTCAATGAAAAGCTGAACCTACAAGATTAAGTTGTATTTTACTTCAATACCTATCCTCTCAGCCTGTGTTTCTCCAATCAGCCAGTCACTTACAAGGGGCGGGGGCAGGGAGAGGGTGAGAGCTTGAGTCCTCTTGTCTCTGGAAGTAGCTGGCATCTGGTTCTCCACCCTACAGCCTGTGCACATGGCACCAACTCACCAGAAGTGACTGGCTTTTTGTTCTCCCCCCTATAACCCACAACTGTCACTGACTTACAGAAAGGGGCTAGTGTCTGGTTCTCCTCCCCACGGCCCATGACTGGCACCAACTCACAGGAAGGGGCTTGATTCTTGTTCTCCTCCCTGCAACCCATGCATGGCACTGACTCACAGGAAAGGTCTGGCTTCTTGTTCTCACTGTGGTCCACAAATAGCACTGACTCTAAAATTTATTTTTTTAAACATTAAACTTTTAGTTATATTTTTCTGAAGTTCCTGAAGTTTAAACTTTATGGACCTTAGAAAACTAAATTTAAATTGCATTATGTCATGGTTTATATTATCCTTGTTCACAAGAAGTAGCAATCATTATAATAGTGTTATGAACACTATATACATGGTTGCACACCCACACACATACATACATACATACAAATGATTTCCAAATGCAATATGTGTATCAACTCCCAAACATGTATGAATAGTTTTTTAAAATAAAATACAATTCTTTTTGTTTATTAGTGTTATAACCTGCAACTTTGCTGAACTCATTTTATAGCTCTAATAATATTTTCAGTAGATGCCTATGTATGCACCTTTCCTGAGGACTGGCTGTGGATGTACAGCCTGCTAATTTAGTGTTACTTTCTTTACTCTGCCTGACCCCATGACTAAACTGGATTTCTCAGCTTTTTGTTTTCTTTATCTCAAGTGTGGCCATAAGACTAAACTCTATGGAAACAGAAAATGGTTGGAAGTGATGTTCACTTCTTTTGGATAGGTTCTAGATTTTTCTAACTATCCTATTATATTTCATCTTCTCTATCTCCATTCAGTGATAAAGATGCTGTAAAACATTTTGAGTTCTGAGAAAGTCATAGATGTTACATATCTTAAATATCCAGAACTCAGATTATGTAGAATAGACCCTCCTGAGCTGTGTGGAGTCCTGCCCAGCTCATTGATATAGTGAAACTCTAACCTCCTTGCCAGAGCATTTGAAGGTAAGGCTTTTAGGTGGTAATTTAAAGAAAGTCTAAGAACCTAGATAAGCACTAATCTGATAGACTCAGTTACATACAGAAAAGACAAAGACATAGAGAGTAATTTCTCCTTCTACCATTATGAATGTAGCTCTAATGTGATAGGGCTGGTCACCATAAAAGGAAAGATGAAAGGAAGGAAGGAGAAAAGAAGAAAGAGAAACAAAGAAAGAAAAGGAAGAGCAAGAAAGAGAAAAAAGAGAAAGAAAAAAAGAAAGAAAGAAAGAAAGAAAGAAAAAGAAAGAAAGAAAAGGAAAAATGCCCTTCTTCCATCACTGAAGGTACAGAGAAATGGTTGCCTTCTATAAGCCAGAAGAGAGACCTTGTTGTAGAGTAAATTGGCCTGAATATTTTTCATGTACTTCTAACATCCAGAACTGTGAGAAAATAAGTTCTTACTGTTTAATCTACCCATGCTATGGTACTTATTATGGTCGCCCAAGCTCACTAAGTCATACTCTCACAGTGCTACTCTGTTCTAGGCCATTACCTGACTAGACAATGAAGCTAAATTGCATGAAGCTAGTAAGAATTGCAGTTGTTTGTTAAAGCAGTCAATATGCTGTGACTAATGTGGTAATAAAATAAAATATGTGGGAAGACACTAACACAAGAACACATGACCGTTCTTTGTTTTAACAAAGCAAAGAACCCACTGAATTTATCACAGAATTTAGATATACAATCAGGTTCCTTGAGAAAGAAAATAGTTGTATGTTGCTTTGTGCAACTCTAATATATATATTTGTTTTTTAATTTAGAAAATTTTAAATTTAGAAATTCTTTGAGAAGATGTTCTAACCATTTGTAAGGATGAAACCAGATATAGCAATTATGGGTACAGAAAATCACAGACACTGTTTGTTTTTAAATAGTTGTCAAAACAAAAAAAAAACAAAGTAAACTATGAACAGAAGAATATATCCTAGCAAGGACACTTGTGGTTTGTGGAGTGCAAGAAAAGAAGAATAAAAATTATCTGAGTTATTACACACAAACTTTTAAACCAGAAAATTATTCTTGACCAGGAAAGCCTGTGTAAACCATGGTTGCAATTTTCAGTTGGCAATTTTTTTCTTCATTTTTCAAATAAGAGTAATTTTTCAGTAGTTTAGTTTTTAAGAGAGAGAATATGGTTGACATATTTGAGTCATTACATATCTATGGAAATTTTCACATTAAGAGTTTGGTACATGAGAACTTGATTAGTTTATTAGTTACAATAAAATATGTCCCCAAATCTTGGTGGTTATACAAATACATGTTTGTTGGAATAATGATGGTCCCCCAACATGTTCATTTCCTAATTTCAGAACCTCTGAATGTTTCCAAGGAGATTTGTAGATGTAAGTAAGTCAAGAATCTTGAGATGTGGTGATGATCCTGTCACATCTGAGTTAACCCAATGTCATCAGCAGGGTCCTTATACGAGGGAATGATAAGAGTGAAAGTTAAGAAACAGATACAATGATAGAGACAAAAGCTGAGTGACATGATCATGAACTAGTAATGTGGGTCCTCTAGCAGCTGCTAGAGCACAGAAGCCTGTCATCCCCTGAAGCCTTCAAAGAGAATCAGATGGGCACACAGCTTGATTTCAGCCCCATGAAGACTTCTGGTCTCCCAAACTGTTAGCTACTACCTTTATATTTTATAGCACTAGATTTTTAAAAATTTGTTATACCAGCAATAGGAAATAAAAAGTTTCCTTTTCATTTAAATCACAAAACAAATTCAGAAATGGTTGTTTTCTCCTTGTGGTCATTCATGTCTTAAACTTGATCTCCATTTCCCCTACTGCTTGTATTATATTTCATAAAGTAATCTTTTTCAGGTCTTTTCACTATTTTCTGGAATAATTCAAGTTGACCTTCAAAATTATTTAAAACTATTTTTCCACATGTCGATTATATTGATTTAAAAAACATAATTTTGTTTTGAGACAGGTTTTTCTATGTAACCCAGAATAGTCTCAAATTTCTATGTAGCCAAAGCAGTCCTTGAATTTGTAATACTCCTCCCTTAACTTTTCAAGTGCTAGGATTACAGGTGTGAACTTTTACACCAGCTAATTTGAAGCACATATGTAATGTGTTTTTTGGGCATTATTATAAATAACTAGTAAAACTAATAAATGATTCATAGCAGTCATATAAGTAGAAAATTAAGCAGTGTATGTAAAGTATTCAGAACAGTACATTCACCATAAGAATTGGGATTTACTTAAAATCCTTTGCATTTGGGATGATAGCAATAAATGAATCATTTTTTTCAAAAGAGAGTGATCAAAAAGTGAGTGAGATACCAAATCTACCTTTGGAGTGCATAGTTGTATGAGAAAAATGGACCTCAGAAAAAATGGTCACACAGTATTATGTAAATGTTAGAAATTAAAGGAGAATTTTTTGCTATGTATATCCATGATCTCAAAAAGTAATGTCTTACTTATATCTATAATAAGATGATGAACATGCCACAGGTTTTCAAAAACCTTCACCTGAGAACTTTATTTACTAAAGTTGACATCCAAAATCAACTGAAGTTTCCAGTCAAGTAAAAACTAAAAATGTAACTTAAAATTCATTGCAATTTCGAGAGCAATTTCCAATTTCAGTCTCTAGTTTTGTTATTTCAACTTTTGTGGGTCTTTGGAACTTGCCAAAGTATTAAAGCATTATTATTTTATATAATTATGGTTCTATGTGATTGGCAAACTACAAAGTATATTTCAGCATATCTGAAATTAGGTGACTCTTACCCACTAATTTTAAGAGATGTGCCAAATTTTTCTTTGAAACATATGGATAAATACTGAAGCATGATTTCAAAACAATTATCTAGCACCTCTTGAGAAGAATTGTTATTGATACATAGTATTATAATGTTATTGATACATAGTATTATAATGAATTGTTATTGATACATAGTATTATAATTGTTATTGATACATAGTATTATAATGATTATTACCAAGGATACAGTAAAAACAGCATATAAAGAGTTTAAATTCTGAAGTGCTTAAATAAAGCATATTTTCTATAATCCTGAAACATTACCATGTCCAGAATTATTTTTCAGAGTAATTGAAATAAAGTAAAAATATCTCCTAATTCTGAGTAATGTATACTCCTTGTTCATTTTTATAGGTTGAACTATACCACTGATATGGTATCTAGTACCATGTAATTATTACAAATGGCAAAAACCATGTTTAATCATTTTAGATTTTTTAATATACATTATAATGATATAAATGAAATTGATAAAATCAATAGCTTTTTTTGAATGAAACACTTTATGTGTGGCCAATATTGTAGAGTTTTTAAAAGACTTTAATATCAGTTGTGAAATTTTATCTTTGTAACTATTCTATGAGTAAGATTTAAAAAGTCATTAAAATTTCTTTTGTATGAAACAGTAAATTCATAACCAAAGAGACAACCTAGCAAAGATCACAAAACAGGCATCAATTTTGGAATGGAACTACTTTTAAGTCCAATATATGAAATAAAAATAGAACTACTTTTAAATCTAATATATGAAATAAATTTTGTTGGTTTATGGCAAACGGCAACTCTTGAAAATTGTATAAAGACTCACAAAGTGACTTTCTAAGCAAATGATGGTTCCTTCATATTTATCTCCAAGTAGTACCCTTAGTTTATATTATCATCTGAATTTCACTCTGCCACTTTCCCCCTGCAAGATGTTATCTTTCACCTGTATCTCTCAAAACTAATTCTAATATAAAAATCAATTTATATTTCTTTTATGTCCTTAGGTGAAAATTATAGAAAGACAAAAGCTCCTCTTCCTGAGATGTTTAATTTTTTACTCTTCCCAAATCTTTGATGTGCAGGATCTTCAACATTTTCCCTCTCCACTCACACAGCAAAGCATTTGGAAAGGTTGTATTGTTTAATTCACTTTTCCCACTTGGAAAAAAATGGTCTGGAGTTAAAGAAAAGTGCCCCTGCCCCCAGGTCTCTTTTGATACACATGAACTTTCCCTCACTTACTTAAACTCTGTGAACATTTTGATCAAGGCATTGTGTTTCATTCTTGATATACCCTCAGTTCAAGTTGACAGCATTAACATGGGTGAGTGGGCCTCACGATGCCAGATTTTTTAAGTAGAAGGCTGTGAGCTATCTTCAGAAATGCAATGATTTACAGAGCCATCTTTGCCTCAGCTTCACTCCCTGCTCATACTAGACACCACAAGGAATTAAATCCCTCTCCCTCGGAGCCCCCAGTGGCAATGCAGACTTGATATGCTGAAACAAAACCCATAATCTTGTCTGACCTCACTCACATCTGGTTTATTTCCAGGTTTCCTTTCTCAAAAAGAACACCATCAAGTTAGACAAATTAGAAAGTTTGTTTCTTCTTTCATTTTTCCTGTATCCCAACCACCACTATGATATGTTGCATTCTTAACTCCTCAACAGTGCATACTTCATGAGTTATATGCGCATACTATCTCAAAGGAGTCCAAATTAATTCTTTCTGGAGAGGAGAAGAAAACAGTTTATTTTTCTGTACAAAGAACAGACATATATACAGTGAATAAAGTCATAGGCTTTTATCTTTATATTAAAATCTCATCAAAGACTTGCTATTTAAATATTTGAATGGAATGATTAAAAATAAGGCTGAGAAATGCTGCCTGAAACACAGGAAGAATTTTTAAATAAACTTTTCTCCTCTTTACTTCTACTATAATTTCATGCCTTGAATCTGTTAGCAGTATTTCTGTCGTGTTCTTTCTTTATCCAATCTACCATTTCATCTCTTCTGAACATGTCATTAACGTTCCATTTCTTGTCTGATCAGTGCACCCCCAGGGTTTCCCATTGCTGTCAGGGCATTAACCAAATTCTTAACAGGACTTGTTAGATCGCTGTTTCCTGAGAACAATGTCGTGTCTTTGTTTCTTTTCACCTTATTCTTAGTGTTTAGCACTGTGCCATGCACATGGTGAGCATATGACAAATACCGTCTTAAGTAAATGAAAGAAGGAACAAATGAGTCAGTCATGCTGTACTTTATTCTTTAGTCTCTTTTAGTGACTTTGGAAGAAACTACAGATCTTTCTAGTGATTTTGGAAGAAAACCAAAAATCTTCTCATGTTCTTTTGAATCTTTTATGATCTTGGTTTCTGTCTCCTTTTAACTTCTTATGGAATACTTCCTTGTTTATTTTTTTCTCTTTTACTTTTTCTGGTGAATATATTCCATATTATTTTGTCTTAGACAAGTCATTTGTATTCATTTTATTGATTCTAATCTACCTATGAGATGTGTGCCATACGGAATCATAATTTATGATTTTGACTCTTGGTTTAAGTGATCTTTCTCAAAGGCGAATCTGTATCACTCTATTTTAAGATATCTAACCCACCTTCATTACTTTGTTTCTCTATAGTTCATTTATTTCTACAATTCTTATTTATTTATTAAGAAGTGAAGTTTTTTAGTTTTAAATTTTTTACCAGGAACCTGGATAGGTGGATTTGAATATCAGGCAAGAGATCTGAAATGGGGTTCAGAAGAACAACCAAGTGATAGTTAGATTAAGAATTACCTGCAATGAAGAACAAGAAAGAACAACTCATGAAATGATAAAACAAAGCAATATCATGTGATATCTCTGATAAGAAGACATTTACAAAATTGAAGCCAGTGGTATCTCAGTTCATAAACTTAATTCTTTCCACAATTTTGGCCACAAACAGAATTGGACAATAACCAAATCACATTTTCCCATAAGGTCAACGTTGAACCTAACCACTGAATTTGATTTGGTTCTTGTTCACCTCCATTTGCAACCAGATTAGTGGAAATAATTAAGTTTGTGAACCAAGGTACCACTGTAATGTAGCCAGAGTTATCACATGAATGTACCATCATACTTTACATGAGTTATATTCTCTAGCTAAATATCAATATAGCATATTTTAGTATTGTTCACTTAACCATGCTTATTATTTTTGACATTTCATTTTTTCCTTCATTCTTTTAGACAAGAATTTCTCAATGTGAACATTTTATACAGACTGCAAATTATTTTAGCAGTGGTCTTTGCATTATTGCCCTGATAAAACTGAACGTGTATGTGCAATACATTTTCTGTTATCAATATTGAACCTTACAGTTAAGTTTAAAAAGTATATAATATTCTTGTGTACAAAGTTGAATTTTCCTTAGAATTTATGTAAACATTTTGTATTAGCATTTTCCAGGACACAGTATCTAATAATAGTAGGAACTGAAAGGAGGAGATATTTCTTTTTTTTTCATATCAGGAATCAAACTCATGACCTTGTGCTTGCCAGGCAGGCACTTGTGCCATTGAGCTAAATCCTCAGCCCATGGAGGAGAAATTTCGATTGGCTCATGATCTGGGGAATTCAGTCCATAGTTGACTGGCTTCAAGGAAGGGGCATAATGGTGGAGGAAAATGGCAGAACAAAGCTGCTTGGTTCTTAATGGCTAGGAAGCAGAACAAAGGAAAAATACCACAAAGGAATGGGCTGGAAACTAGACATAGATCCCAATGTCATCCTTCATATTCTTTCCAAACACACCCAGAAGCATGCGCTGCCAATCCCTGGGGCAGATCTTAAAGACGATCGAATTTATTCTTCATCCTGTCACACATTTGTTTGACCAAGAGTTAAAAATCAATGAAATGTGAAGTACTTAAATATAAATAGAATCATTTTTCCCCCAATTTAATTTTATATTCCTCATGAAGTTATTGGGAGTCAATTTCTTTCCTTTATTGACCAATTAGAATTTTTGAAAATTTGATTCCGAGACAATTATTAGAGCCAAAGTCAAATGCCATTTTCTAAAATTCAAATTAAACTGATTTGCAACTGCTTAATTTATTGACTTTCAATTCTTTTTATACCAATGGTATAGCAGCAGTTATAGCTTTGAATTTTAAGGCAAAAATTGATCTTAAAATTTTAATTTCAAATTTTAAGTTATATGTCTTTCTATCACCAATCAAACCATTTGGTAAATTATGGCTTAAACTGTGTCACCAAAACTAATGTTCTTACAGCTTTTTGGAAATAAAATTACCAGTTATTTTTGAGTTATCACAAACAAAGTCATAGATTTAAGAGTTTGAATTTCATTTTAAATGTGATTTAAAGGGATGCAAATTGTGGCACACATTTATAATCCCAGTGCTTGGGAGGTGAAGGCAGGAGGATAACTGTAAGTTTCAAGCCAGACTGGATTACATAGTAAGTCAGTCCATGGCCAGTGTGAACTACACAGCAAGACTGTCTCTTAAAAAAAATAGAGAGAGAGAGAGAGAGAGAGAGTGGGGGGAGACTTAGAGACATGTTTACTAACTAGGCATAGTGGTGCACACCTACAATTCCAGTACATAGGAGGCTGAGGCAGGAGGATTGTCAAGAGAGCAAAGCCAGCCTAAACTACAGAGCAAGAGCCTGTTTTAAAAAAAGTTTTTTTTTTCCTTTTTAAAAACAATCAGCAGAATTAAATTAGTTGGAAAACTAGGTTAGGATTTATAAATTTGGAATAATCAAACCTCATGGAAATACATGGAAATGATAAATGTTAAGGTAAGCTATGGCAGTCTATGCTGTTGTAGCTTTTATATAAACATATAAGGTATTAAGTAAAGTTGAAACAGAACCATGGTAAATTCATGAAAAATTATAATGTTATAAAAATAGGAAACTCGACTTCCTCAGTGCCTTTATCTCTATTAATTTCACCCTTTATAGAGCCATTTTTAATATTCTTTATTGCCTAATGCCAAAAATCATAACATTTCTATGTATCCTATATTTCTCATTTTTTCTTAACAAAGGTAAGCAATATCCCTAGACCATTTATATTTTGAGAATATTAATTATAAAATGGAAATGACATTAACACCTCTGCTTAACTTTGGGACAAAGAAACTTGAAAATTTCTAACTATGGAAATTTTTAGACCACTGTCCTCTGGACTTCTTGATGGGTTCTAGAGAAAAAGATCAAGAATTTTCCTTCTACTTTAAATATCATAGTAATCAGATTAAGTGATAAACTCTGAAAATATGTGAAGTGTCGTGGAGACCATTGGATTGCCTACACATTCTGGCTGCCTGTCTTTCTTGCTTACAGTACATTTTCAGTCTTGTGTATTTGTAGTGCTGGTCGATTAAGTCCCTGGTCCTGTCTCCTCCCTAGGTGCTGAAAGACTGGAATGAGGTGCATAGTTAATGTGTACTCAATTTTTTCTTCTGAAACTGGAAGGTATGTGTTGAATGATGTCAAGAGTTGTGTTTTCTAGAAGAGCAAATCATGGTTAATTAGGTCCAATTGTCCTGTAATTCATGTAACACTAAAGCATATTATTTCAGGATAATTCTCATAATTCACATAGCCAACATCAAGCTATAAAAAAATAAAAGTTTTATTATTGATGTGTTCCAAAACCAAAATAACTTTTATATAACCGAGCATAACTAATTCTGAAAATATGAATTGAAATATCAATTGAATTTTTCAAGGACAATAATGTGCATATTGCTAAATTACTTTTGACCCAAAAGAAAATCTGTTATATGTGTTTTGCTGCTGTTACCAAGTAGAAACATATCTTTAAATTTCAACAACACTTTAAAGTATCCATGACATTGTCATCGGTTCTTAACTATTCAATGATTTTTAAAAAATGCATTTTTCTGCCTTTCCTTCATGCACGTCTTCCAAAAATGATATTACAATTTTGCAAAACTGCATTCAAATGATTGTGAAAAACAAAATGATGCTGACTACACAGAAGCTTTAGTTTGTGTTTAAAGTAAGACATTGAGTAAAACATTACAAATAAGTTGTTTTCCTTTCCTTTCACTGGATGCTTAGAAAAAAACTATCTGCTATAATAACATGAAGTCTAATGTTTAACATATATATGTGTAACTATATGAGGTCTAACACCAATTGACTTTTTCATTCTATTTTTAAAATTTCATATTATTGTAATGCTCATATTTTCAAATAAGAGAAAGCTTTCTAAACTGAATAGTTTCTGGGCATGCTGTCACACACCTGTAATCCCAGCACTCAGGAGACTGAAGCAGGAGGATTGTTGCAAGTTCGAGACCAGCCTGGGCTACAAAGTGAGCTCAAGGCCAGGCTGAACTGCATATTGAGACCCTGTCTCAAAAAAGACAAAAAATTAAAAAATTAAAAAAAAAAACAAATTGGATGGCTTCCACAATGCAATACATATGAGTTGAGAAAATCATTTACTTCTTAAATTGTGAGAGTCATTTGTAGCTTGCAATTATATTACTTGGATCATTAACAGATAATGATACACAAACACACATTGCATGCTTTCCAAACACTTGAATCAGTTTATTTTTTCATTAGTAAAATGCCAGTGTGCCGTATATCTGCCAACTCCCCATCTCTGGAAATATGTGTGTTAGGCCAATTTCACCTCACAAAACTTTAACAAGAAATTGCAGAACTTGGCTGCTTCAAAATACTTCAGTGCTCTCTTAGGTCTTTATGGTGACTATGTTTTTGAAATCTTTTCTTGATGAAGGAACATGGCTCTAAGTAGTTAAACTTTAAAAATACACAAACAAATTTTAGTATTATATTCTTAACTTTCAAAAATTGTTATATCTTACCAGCAGGTAATGGATACAAGTTTTCTGAAAGAATTTAATTTTATAGCTTATTCTTTTTAAGTGACAAACAGTGGAGAAACAAAAGGTATGAAAATTTCAGCCCACATATAGATGCCTGAAATCAGAGTAGCTGCACCATGTGCAAAAGCTCTTGGGATACATTTTTATTTAATGGAAATAATATAATAAACTAAAATATCCTATCCAACTAAAATCCTTTTCATAATATGGTTGCCAGTTTAACAATGTATCTAAAGTAATTGGATCTTGATGCTTTCAGTTGGTCTTTCTACTTCAGTTCCTTCTAGACATTTCTTTAAGCTAAAGGCTAATACTTTAAAAATACTGGGAATTGCTTGGGAGAGAGAATAGCCCACCTGCACTTATTCCATTATTACTCATGGAGCTTGGTGTTCAGGAATAATGCGATTCTTCTTTTGGAGTTGATGAAATGTCTTGATAGAAATAATCATACCTTTACCTCATACCTGCCAAAACTGATTGCGTCTTTACTAAAATCACAGCTCTGTATGCTTTTTTGGGAGGCGGTATTGAATGTCGTATAAGCATAAAGTCCTGCTATGAATCTGAGGTTTTGTTAAAAGTATTCCGACTAAAAGCATTCTTTCTCACCTATGATTTCTTGCTCCATTAACATTTTTCTCTCCAAACCGTGAAGCTCCAAATAACTGTCTTTGAAAATCATGGAAGTCAGAAACTCAGACATTACTGTTTTAGGAAGAAAAGAAATAGTTACTTAACCTCCTGAATCTTTGAGAATTACTTTCTTTCTTTTCCTCTTTTCCTTGTCAATATTCTTTTATTGCCCATAAAACTAACCAAGATAAACTTCATACCTTTCCACATATAAGTTTGTTAGATGATGTAAAATGGGTATCACTTAATTTTTGTAATTTACATTATGTAATAATTTAAACATCTGCAAATAATAGACCTCATTATAACGCATAGCAAAATGTAATTGCTAAAAACCTTAACCCCATAGCAACATGGTCTGGGTATCAATTCTATATGTATCACTTAGTCCTTACTGACCTCCGAAAAGTTATATAATCTCTCTAGTTGTCAGTTTAGTCATCTTAAAATGGAGATCACTCTAGTGTCTTTTAGACAGACTGATTACATTAACAGACAAAATTTTCAAACCATGTAGAACATTAAATAACATATTGTAAGTTCAATATATGTTAAAAAGTTGCTATCCATATACCTTTCACAAAACCTGATTTGCTGTACATTCAAGTATTTGTTTTATATTTTCCAAACATAAAATATACAGATATATTAGTTATTAATTACTACATAGTAAATTGCTCTAGATAGTATTGATTTAATATCACAAAGGTTTTTAAATCACCATTTTTCTGAGTTCTGGAATTGGAAGTAGTTTAGGTGGAAAGTTTTGGCTTGGGTTCTCACATTGGATTACTGCCAGAGTCACAGTTATCTGCCACTTTCACTGGGATTAAAGAATCAAATTTGTGATTGCTCACTCACATGACTAAAAGAGGAGTCTCAATTTCTCGGCCCATGAAATTCTTCACAGAGCCAATTGGCTGTTCCCACAAGTCAGCTGGTTTCTCCTCAAGTCCATGATCTGGTCGGAAGAACAAGATAAAAACTTCAAATGTCTTTTACATTCTATCTTTCTGTGTCATACCTGTCACTTAGACCATGTGTGAATGATTAGAGGAGTCACTCAATGCAACCCATCGTGAAGGATAGACAATGCTGGCTTTGTCTGTTGATGACAGAGGAATCAAATACTTTGTAGACACATTTTAAACCACTGAAAATCTATTGAGCTTCCTCCACACTCTACACCATTCTTTTTCCCTTCTGTAGAGATGGTTGCTATCCTGAAGCTGATATGTGTTGTAAAAATCCTTTAACACCAAGCCGAATCCATATTACAGATATGCCCTACATGCAGATACACAAATCTGTGTGAGTATGGGAGCTTGGACAGCCAGAGTTACTGAGGCAGTTGAGAACAGCCTCTTCCAATTGTTTGAGTATGCTTTTTGATTAAGTGTATCATAAAATATTAAGATTTTTCATATGTGCTATGGCATGAAAGCCATTTTCACAGCAATAGATACTTCCCATATGATGAGCCCTGAAGCCAGAAACCTTTCTTTAGCCCTTAAAGTGGAGGAAAAAGGAAAGGGAGGAGGAGAGGCAGCTTGAGGACTCCAGAAGGAGGAATGGGGTTAATAGTTAAGTAAATTATGCCAGTGCATCTTTTCTTACTTCACATTTTCCAGCATTGGGTCACATTTCATAATATTATCTATCTGTCTGTCTATCTATCATCTATTTTGTAAATAACTTTTTCTCTTAGAATTTGTTTGTGGTAGTTGCTTCAAACTGGAAATAGATTAATGCAATTGGGAAGCACAGAGGAAATTTATTTGGGGAAAGATTTCTTGTTTTAACTTTTAAATATCAAATAAAGATAGTTGAAAAAGCTGATTTTTATAAAATAGTCTCAGGCATGGGACAGAGAAAGTTCTATGTAGAAGTATATTTTCAGAAACATCTGTTTAATGCCTAAAATAGGACTTGGATTTCCTCTTTCTAGGCAGAGTAAGAGTACACTGTTGAGGCTTCCTTGTATAACTCTCGATGTCATGTGTCAAGTTCTGATCAATGGTCTGTGGGAGATATAGAAGATGCTTTCAGACGCAATCCTTACAAAGTAGCACATAGGATGCTCAAATTCACTTTTGTCATTCAATATTCACATAGCAGGTAACACAGATATAAAATGGATATCACCTAGTCCCCAAATCACTTCTTGGGGAGCAGTTGGTTACTCAGGAAAACTCAAAAATCTATGCACTAATTTGGGATTTGACAAGAACAAAAAATATTATTGCATTAAGCTAGTGAGATGCTGAAGCATGTATGTTTTTGCAATAGTTTATTCTGTCCTGTTAACACAGAAAATGTAGAAGAAACTAAATATGGAACAGGAGATAGAGTATGACAGACTATGAAGGTTCAGATATTAGAAATTAAAAAGATGGTAATCATTATTATATGGGAAGAAGACATTTAGTAATACAGCATTAGTATTCATAGTTATCTGAGGGGAAGCCTATATAACTAGGACAGTGAATGGAAAAAAAAGGATAAATATGTGGGTATCAATATTAACTACACTAGACAAATTATTATAAGAAAAAGCAAATTCAGAAATTCCATAGCTGATTTATGAGCACAAAGAAAAGAAACTATCTTTTCTGGCATCAGAGTTCAAACAGGATGGATAAGATTACAAAAAGTTTGAATAACAAAGTAATGTAAAGCTTATGGGTTAGATGAACTCATGAGGAAAAGAATAAACTGAAATTGGGTTCACTGTGACTTCAGGCTCAGAAAGGATCTTGGGGAAAGAGAATTTAAGAGTGCTGTCTTTCCACATACTGTACCAGAAAATCCTAAGAGTAAACATCATTCATTTAAGTCATAGGCATCAAGATAGAAATGAGGAATTTAATTAATTTTGTTATTTAAATTAAGGAAAGAACAATGAGAATGATTTCTGGCACAAGGAAGTGTCTAGAAGTGCACAAACCAAAAGTCCAGTAAGGTTTTGGTAGAAATATGCTGCCAAAGTAGTCTGACTATTTAACACTTAAAATAGGATTTGGGTTGCACTAGCAGGAGACAGAGCTCAGAGGAGGAATTCCATTCTTCAAGTGGAGAATTTATGGACAGGAAGTTCTATGGAAGTGGCAGATGCGTGGACAAGTTGTACCCTCTCAGAAGCTAGAGCCTACAAGGACATGCACAGTACCCTCTGTCTCCTTATAGGAAGGGGTAAGGCCTAATCAAGAATCTCTCCACATTCAAATACTATCAAAATTATATCCAGTGAAATTTCAGAATTTCTTCCAACAGGTGTCTGTTGTATGTCTTCCACCTTTCTCCTTTCATTTGAGCATGTTCATTGCATGTATCTCCACCCCTCATGGTGGATGCACACAGAGAACTAGTCATTTTAGTGGTTTGGTCATTGAAGTCCCAAGGAAAATCTCCATACCCATAATATGCATTTTTAATCATCCTGCTCTTCAGCTATGTGCAATGAGAGAAGACTGGATAAAAATGACTCCTTTGGGGATATGTCAAGTATATCCAATGCATACAGGGAAAAAAAGGAACAATTTGGTGACCAGAACAGTGGACTATTTCAGAGAAAAGGCTTTCCTTTCTGCACATCATATACCTAAATTTCTAAAGAGAAAATAGTTTTGTTTCAGTACATCTTGTACCTAAATTTGGTCAATAAATTGTGGATAGAGGATGTGTAGTAAAATCCAATATCTAGACTTTAAATACATTCCACATAACTTTATAGTTCTACAGTGGACTTGGAAGCCCTGAGTTCCAGGTCATAGAGCTATAGGATAACTAGAACATTGGTAGGTGCTATGTGTATTTATGGTCACACATAGATGCATAGAGAAACATCCACACAGAGTTTTATGCATATGCTGTTATATACCTAAATGTCTCTCCAAAGCCTCATGGGCTCATAGGCAGAACTTCTGGAAGGTGATTGGATTATTGGGTCTCATAGCTGACTTGCAGTTAGGAGGTGGAGTCTGTTTAGAAGAGGCTGGTCTCTGAGAGAATGGCACAGAGGGTTTATCTCTCTCCCAGGTTACTCTGTTTGTATTCTGTTCTCTGCTTTGCTTTGCATTCGCTTCAGTTTTCTTCTGCTATGCTCTTCTGCACCCTACCATGCTGCCCTGCCTTGGAGCCAGCCGACTATGGACAGCAACCTCTACAACCTGTGAGCCAGAATTAACCTTTTCTCCTTTAAATTACAGATGATTAGTATTATGTCCCAGTGATGAGGAAAGTGATGAAGACATTTACATGTCTTTGTAATATAAATGTTTTTCTACTAATTCTGTATTAGGTAATGCTGTATTAGGAAATTATAGTAAATTGTTCATGATAGTTGGAATATTGAAATATTCCTGAGGACCTAGAAGTCTTTAAAATTTTTTGAGAAGCATGAGTTGGTGAGGTTTATTTTCTGACTGGAATGTGGATAAAAAGATATACTTTCACTTTTATTTTGTGGATCAACAATGTTGTGTTCGAAATATCAAGCAGAAAGTGACACACAAGTTGTTGATAATTAAATATTAAGGGTAATGTCATTTTATTTTCAGAATAGAGAAAATCACAACGAATATATTATTTTTAAGTGGCACAAATGCTTTCTCATGAAATGAGACAGTAAATTCAGATATTGCTTGGATTGAGCTCTCATAGAATATGTCATTTGACAAACGTGTTTGAATTTTCATGTCTAAAAGGTAAAAAAGAAAGTGGTATAGAGATGACAGGTTATTTATCATAACCTGTCATCTTTGAACATACTGAAATTTCATCTTACACTGTACTGTCTGGACTTGTGACTCAGATCTAGCTGTGGGGCTCAGAGGTGTTCAGAAATGGAGTAGAAGGATAGAAACTTCTTTGCTTATTAGAGGCTTATTGTAGGCTGGCTTGGTGCTAGAACTTTAGTCTTCTATCTGTTGAATAAGTAGGGAGGCTTCCTGTCCCAATGTATTAGCTAACTTTTCTGTCTCTGGAACACAATAAAGGATATCCACAATTTAGAGGAAGAGAGATTTATTAGGGTCACAGTTCCAGGGGATTTAGTCCATGATCAGCGAGTTCCAAAGCAGAAAGATCATGGATGAAGGGCAAGGTGGAGTAAAGATGCTAAATTCACGGCAGCTTAGAGGCAGAGCAGAAAACTGCTCCACGGGGGAAAGGGTAATGGACCAGATGCAGAATCCAAGGTGATACTTCAGTGACAGACCCAGACACACTCAGAAGTGAGCTTAGGCAGTCCCTAAGCCAATCAAGTTGACACGATTAAACTTAATCACCGCATCTATACCTTAAATACAAAACTGTTCCAAGGTCAAAGTTTTATACCATGTCATTATTTAGGAAAATTTGAGTTCCAGTCACTTGACTGTTATCTTCAATAACAAGTATTATTCATTTCCCCAGCATTTTCCCTCTCTGTTTTACCCTTGATTCTTTCTCATCATCATTCCTATCTTTTAACAGCTTTTCAGTTAAATTTTTGCAATGTGACTTGCCACTTGAATCTAATAATAGAAGAACAAAATACAAATCTCAAATAATTGAGATAGGATTTCTGTCAACTTTCTGTCAATTTCTGTAGACAAAAGAAGATTATTAAGCTTTAAAAAATAATGGATATCAAGCACTTATAAAAAATTTTTTGTCAGCTAACTGTAAATGAATGAGAAACATATGGATGAAGTTTCCATCAAAACACACACATTTAAAAATTCAAGGAAAATTTCTTTGGCAGAAACCTTTTTGTATTTTGCCAATCTCAAAATATTTAATCTGAGTGATTTTTAACCTAAAAAGTCATAAGATATCCATTCTTTTACAAATTAAAACAAAGATGTATAAAATCATAAAGTGATTTCTACAGAAAAAATTATCAAGCAAAGAAATTTCCATCTTGATAACCTCATAAGTCCTTTAAAATACAATTACCTGGAGGAAAAAAGGGCTTGTTCTGAAAACCAACAGCATATTAGAAAACTTAGGAAAATATTATGAACCAAAGATATGAAACTATGCTTCTTACTTTCAAATATAAAAAAAGCAAGATGTTTCAACTTGCTTAAACTTCATTTCAAGGTGCTAATAGCATTTTAAACTTAACGTAAGAGAATTCAATGTATATCATTGGTTTCAAATAGCAACTGACCAACTTTAGCACAGGTTAAACTAGGTGAGATTCTTTTTATTTATTAATTTGGACTAGTGATTGACTGTATCAGTCAGGGTGATTTAGGAAAGTAATAGAAACTCTACTCCTCCAATCTTAGATAAAAACATGAAATGCATTTTAAAAACAGAGAAGAAATAATTGGATCACAGAGTTGAGAAATCCATGTCTTGGTCTGATTTTGTTCATGGCAAGATTCAAGGTCTCACTTCCTGACTCTTATTTTCCCTCTATTTTTTGATAATTTTTCAGCAGTATTTCAAAGATGGTCATGAAAACTTCTGGCCCTTGCATTCCTAACATCTCATCAGGGGAAAAATACAATCTCCTTTCTAGCAAAGAACCTACATAGACTATGCAGGGCTCGGTGACATGTTCATCTGTTAGTTGGGCCTCTGTTGCATGAAGTGCAAGGAACAAGAACTAAGCCATCTATACCAGATGGACCGGGGATAAAGGTCATCAGTTGTTTTGAAAGAAATGAAAAGGGTTACTGGACAGGGAGTAACTTCAGAGATTCATAAGGAAGAGTGTTGAATGTTCCTCTGCTTTTATCTACCTGCAAGTAGACTCTGCCAATACCATCGCCTTCAGGGTAGCTGGGGAGTTTTCCATTTATGATTTTTGGGTGCACAAACATGCAGGCTACAGTATCTAGTTAGTAAACAATTTGTACCATTTGTCTTCTATCACCAATTTGCTATTCAAAGCAAGGCTAGATGAGGAGTCAGAGGTCATATTTGTCATTTTATATTCTCTTCCATGATGGAGAAATGAGTTATGATAGCCATCTTCTGCAGGGTATTATGATAGATGACCTTCACCGAAAGGGCTAGAATATATGCAGTGATAACAAGACTTGATTTCTGTGTCACTCTGATCTATGAGGATGATAATTAAAACAAGTATTCCTAAACTCTTTCTCCATTTGGAGCAGAGAGACATTTATATTTAAAATGTGAGTGTTTTATAAGTCTGAATATTTACACACATTTTAAAAATTAGGTCACAGGGAAAAAAACAGAACTCTAATTCAAATATCTGACAACTAAATGATATTATCAAAACTATTGCTATTATAGCCAGGTTAAAAGATTGTATTTCAAAGTTTAGTGTTATTTGCAAACAAATGATCAAAATCATGTATTTAAAAAGAAGAAACTAAAATGCACTGTTTGAAGTTAAAATGGAGAATGTCTTAAACTCTTCTAGTGTTAAAAAATCAGGACTTGTATTAACTTTCAAATTTCCTTTGTAACTTTTTGAACACTTTTATGTTTTTTGATCAAAAGAACTATTTGGAGTGATTATTAAAAAATTAATATTTAAAATATATTTTCAGATATTTATTTTACATTTTAAAAAATTCTATTTGGATAATATTTAGTAACTTAATCCTTTGCTTACATTGCAGTCATCACTTAACAAACTGGGCAAACAATATCTTTACCAGCGCTATTCAAACTATACACCCTATTTCATTTGAACAACTGTCATAGAAATAAGCAGCATTCACAAAAAAAAAAAAAAAAGCCTGGCATGGTGGCTCATGCCTGTAATTCCAGCACTCGGGAGGCTGAGACAGGAGGATTGTTGCGAGTTCAAGACCAGCCTGGGCTACAAAGTGAGCTCAAGACCAGTCTGAACTGCATAGTGAGACCCTATCTCAAAAAGACAAGGGCTGGGGATTTGGTTCAGTGGCCTAAGTGCCTGTCTGGCAAGCATGAGGTCATGAGTTCAATCTCTGGTGCCGCAAAAAAAAGAAAAAAAAAAAAGAAGCAGCATTTCTAATAAGTGGTTCAAGATATGTTTACTAAATTTAAGTAAGTATATAATAACAATTTTAATCTTTGAAGCACTAGCTTGAACTATGTACTTGTGAAAGTTTATTGATAGAAATATAACACTTAAGCACAGTTCATTATTATAACCTTTCCTTTTACTTTAACATACAAATGCATAGTAAGCCATTTATTGACAAGAGTAGCAAACATTTCTCCAGCACTCTTATTTGTGTAGTACTCATTATGCCAAATGTTTTATATGTTTGAACACTTAATCTTCAAGGTGACTTAATTGTTTTGGCCTGATTTTGCTATATCTGATGGAATGGACAACTACTGTGAAGATAGCAAGATATACTATGGTAGCCATTGTTGTTTTCCTATTACCCTGCTTTGATATTCTGTACCAATTTCACTGCTGTGTTTTGATTAGACTTATTCTGTTTTGTTTTGTTGGGTTTTACTATCTTTAAAATAAAAATAATATTTATTATTATCATCCATATTTTACGAACAAACTGAGTACAAAATGTTAAAAAATGACCAAAAGTCACACAAATGATAAAAGTTTCACCATTTGCTTTGTTACACTTTATTTTCTAAACTTTTTTGAATATGTATTAAAAGGTAACTTGAATCTGCAAAATTAAATTTATTTTTGAAAAGAATCTTTGTAATCAATATACTAAGTAGTTAGTTGATGTAATATATAATAATTTTGCTTTTTAAAAAATGATACTTCTTAAAATTGAGAAAAATAAATATTGAATCTTCCCAGAAATATAAATATAAATACATATATATATATATATATATATATATGAAGTCTATATGAAATATGTGTCTATCTATTCCAAGAACCAGATATGGTACACCAGATCATAACATATATATGCATATGCTATTATCAAAGACTAATGTTAGCAAAACATCTATTCATGAATTAAGAATCCATAATCACTCCGGAGCCATTTATTAGACATTTCCCTTTGTGTTAGTTAAGTTTAATTGTGTCAACTTGTTTGTTATGGCAGTGGCTTAGAGAATTAGCAAAGCACACTTCTGAGTGTGACTGGGTGGGTCACAGAGATCTGACCTGGGGTGCTATTTCTAGTTTCTGGAACAAACCATTTTCTCTGGCATCAATTCCCTGTGTGTTTCCTGGCCTCTGTGAATTAAGCATCTTTGCCTTGCTTGGAGCCAGCCTACCCCTTGACACAATGAGACAAATTAATCCCTTCCTTTTTACAGCTGTGAGTGTTGTGATGGGAAAGCTGAGTAATACACTCTTCTTGCTAATATTTGAATAAAGCCCATATGTAAAAGTACAATATACTATCAATGATTGAGACACTTTCTCTCTGTAGATGCAGTATGTTTATTTTTACATTTTCCCATTGTTCTCTTATCTTTAAGTAGTTTTGTCTGATATTAAATAATTCTTCTGACATGAATACTTTTATAAAATGAAATTTTCTCATTAAAATTCCCAGTGCCTTGTGGAAGTTAAAGTAGTATAAAAATAAAGTCTATGCACTGTGTTTGTTTAGAACCGCTGAAAAGAGCAAAGCAGCAGTCAGGTTCAGGAGCATGCTGATCTTTCCCTTTCTTTACTTTGCAATTCTGTTTGTCTTCTCTATTCTGGATCACAAAAGTTGACATGCTTGAACCTCGAGAAGACTAATATTTGTAGTTCTTTTGGGCCTAAGAACACTTTGAAGATGATCCCTCTTCTCTTGTGAATCCTTTTTTTTGTCTCCCATTACACACCTTGGAAAGGAATTGCTACCTTTTCTAATTCAACCCATGAATATCTGAGAGTATTTGTGATTTTTTTCTTTATTCAAATCTCTTTGCCCTTTCTGCAGATAGTTTATTTTTTTATTTTTTTATTTTAAAGAGAATAGTACACAACAAAACAAAACAGAACGAAAAAAGCAAAAGAAAACAGAATAGAGTCATACATAAAATAGCATTTCAAAAGAGAACACTGCAAGGTATACAGGTTTTTAAGACATAACAACCAGAGATTAACAATGGTTACCCTAGTGTCTCTTGCTTTCTTCAAAATGGTTATTCATACATTTACAGACAGTAAACTCAAACAAAACAAAGTAGCATAAAAACCAGATAAAAGAGAATATCATTACAGGTCTTCAAGTCCGATAACAAGTAATGAGCTATGGCCACTGTAGTGTCTCATTTTTCAAAAGAGCTGCTCCCATCCTCTTGCTTATTGCTCTCAAATAGCAGGAAAGGGACTTATACAAATCAAATCCAAGAATAAAAGCACCATTGGATTTCCGAACCATTTCTCCATATTTATCAGGAATTTCGTATCTTATTGAGTCTTTCAGTTTCTTACACTAGGGAGACAATGCGGTGTTTACACATGAGTGTTTGGTTTATTTCACTTATGAGTATGGTCTCAAGTCTCAACCATTTACCTATAAAAGCCTCTATGTGATTATTTTTTATAGCTGAATAGTACTCCATTGTATAAAAGTACCAC
>RJWT010012499.1:0-22427 GCA_004365215.1 Cuniculus paca
AGTCTTCCTGAGGACAGCTTCCCACCTCCCCAACTGCACCCATGGGAGCCTCCCTCGCCCACCAGTACTGAGCCACACTACCCTCTGCACAGCCCTCACTACAATGGCTTCTTACTCCCATTTGTGAGGTTCCTAGTGCTTTTCTTTTGTCCCTCTCCTCATCCTCCCACCAGCCTCTGAGACTCTGCAGATAAGCTATTTCAAGCTCCTGCATACATTCTGTACAAAGTACAGAAGTGACAAATTTGATGAATGAAAAAGCATGGAAAGTGAGAGAAAATATGTGTTCAAGAGCTTAGTGGACTATTGAGAGCTTCTAATCCAACCCTCACTGAATATATAAGAAACTAAAGATATAGGTGATTTAAGTGCTAGAACCAGGATAAAGCCCACGTGGACTATTCAAAGATGCTTTCTGATATGCAGACAGAACCTGTTTGACTTTTAACAATTAAAATTAGCTCAGTGTGGTGGCACACACCTGTAATCCCAGCAGAAGGCTAAACCAGGAGGTTTGCCATGAGTTCAAGGCCAGCCTGAACTACGTAGTGAGACCCTGTCTCAAAACAAAACAAAAAAATGTAAAATTAATGTTTTTAATACACTCTTGAGATATATATGCAAAAGAATGGAAATCTATGTCCATGCAAAAATTTACACATTAATGTTCATAGCAGCGTTCTTCATAATAATCCAAAACAGGAGGCAATTCAAATGTCCATCACCTACTAACAGTAAATAAGATGTGACATGCCTATAAATCAGATATCATTTGACCATAAAAAGGAGTGAAGTACTGGGGCATACTAAAAATGAATAAACCTTGGCAACATTAAGGCCTAGGTGAAAGAAAACAGACACAAAAGACCATATAGTATAACACTGTATTATGTCAACTACATAAAATGTGCTTATCAGAAAAAGGAAACTTAACAGTTGGCTGGAGGTAGGGTACAATGAGGAGTGGCTTGGTATGGAGTTGATTTTATATTTTGTTTTGGCTTTGGTGGGTGTTGAGACAGGGTCTGGCTACATAACTCAGCCTATCCTTGAACCTGTTTTGTAGCTCTGGGTAAAACTTGCAGCAATTCTCCTGCCTCTGCCTCCCAAATGCTGGCTTCACAGGCATGCAGTTTTGGAGTTTCTCTTCAGAGTTACAGAAATTTTTAAATTGATTAAAGTTGAACAAGTCTATAAATGTACAAAAAACAATTCGTGGTATGTGAATCTTATCTCACATAGTAACCATAGTTAAAAACGGAATTATGCAACATATTAGAATTTGAAGTCCCTTTTATAAGTGTGCACTTCAAAGCTTAACCAATACAGTACAAGTTAAGTTCATTTCAAATGCCTAAAAGGTCACATTTACATCAGTTTTAAAAACCTGCCCAAGGAAATTTTGATATTAAACGTATCTTAATTTTAATATTTTGAGAATTGTTTGTCCATATAAAGGCTATCAGGCACCATTAACCTGAAGGCTTGACTTCTCAAGCCTCCTTTTCTTTCTGTATCTAAGCAATATCTACTTGGCATTTGAAATGTTGCAACTTCGTATATTCAAAAACCATTTCACTGATAAAGCATATATGAAGGGAAAGAAAAATCTAAGAAAAGAACTTTCTTTTTCTAAGCACTACTATGCATTATCCTGTTATTCTGTGGCAAATCTTCTGCCTACACTGAAACCCACAGATACAGAAATTCAAAGGGAGCTGTGTTAATATGCAAGCCCAACTCCAGTAGGAATATACTTAGTCTTTTTATGCTCTAGTGACACTGCAGTCGCTCAGACTCTTAAGAGCATACCTAACCCTAACATTAAGGCAGATTTCACTGCATTTAAGGAATATTTGGGTCAACATTACACATGCATAAATTTAATGTGCTTTTTAATGAGAGGTGATTTTACTATTTACTTTTTTAATTTTCAACTTCAGGGTTTTTTTGGTAAAATATCATATGCTTATAAATAGAACTCTAGATTTTCTTCCTTATAAGGAATAACATCTACATTTCTTTAAACAGAAGAGTGAGGTTTTCTTAAGAGGAAGAGGTTTTAAAACTCCAACTTAGGGTCATAAGTCATAAACTTGCAACATGGGAGGGAAATTATTTTGAATATTTTACGTTTATAAAAATATTAAGTGGAGTTTTTTTTTAATCCACTAATTTTAACTGTCAACCCAATAGGATATCTAACTATCTTGTTTTACCAGGAAGTTCTTTAAAAACCTAAGAACAGCTAAGGCACTAGAGTTGACAGTAGATACTTAATTATATTAATTAATAACAGATATCCTTGCAGTAGCGGTTTTGTGACTAATAAAATTGAGGAATAGCAAAGTGCAAGAAATTCAACACGAGCTAATGTGAAGACAGATTAGACATAAACCAATATATTTTAGAAATTCGCCTCATATAAAGGACTGATACCCAGGTCAACTACAGAAAGAAATGATTTGAGGAGAATGACTTCTGTCATTCTCAGCAATTGATAAGATTTAAGACTAACCTGCAAAGAATCCCTAGAAAATTCATTTGAATGTAAAGTAAGCTTCCATTCCAAAACCTGATGAAAATTGAAAACGTAAACTCAATACATTTCCCATTAAACACATATTAAGCACAAAATAAGTCCTCAAATATGTCTTTAATAATCAAGAGTACTCATAAAATAAGGCAAAATGATCATCTTCTGACACACTGTCACCTTGGTTTCTGCCCAAATATACTGTATATACCAATAAGTGGATATGTGTTCAAATCACAAGGAAAAGAATAGTATGTCAAAAGACTAAAAGGAAACATTTTCAAAATACTTTAGCTCATACAGTACTTTACTAAGTTGTTGCCCAAGAGAATATCTGTATCTAAATTTAGCACTATTTGCTACCCTAGCGGGTACAAATATTTCAAAATAGTTCTTGCAAAGGGATACTGGTCATTTCTAAAAATAACCTGAGCTGCTTAGATCCTTCAACTTCCTACAAAGATAAACAGCTAGGACTCCTAAATCTATTTTATAAGGAAGTTCATAGTGAGGCCTTACGTTTAAAATGTTATGGAGTTTTCACAAGAAACATTCTATAAATGAATAGAATGGGAATGTGGGCTACGCAGTTAAAAAAGAACATTATCCCTGTTATAAAACTTGATATACCTATGAAATGAACAAGAATCTGATGAAGAATCCTAATTTCACTTAAATTCTTCATGCAACTTCCTGAGAAAATTGCTTGGGATGATATAATCTTGAGGAGATTTAAAGTTAAATACAAATGTATTTAGTAGAACCAGGTGAGGTGGCACATGGTTTGGAATCCCAGCTATTTAGGAAGCTGAAGCAGATCAAGTTCAAGACCATCCTAGGCAATTTAGCAAGACTGTCACAAAAAATTATGTGTACACACACACAAACACACACACATCTGGCTGAGGAAGTAGCTTAGTAGTAGAGTGCTTGTCAAGGATGCACAAGGTCCTGGGTTCAATCCCCAGTATTTAGGAGAATCAAACTCATCCTTAATATTTTATGGTAATAAAAACAATCATATGTTAAGTGCTCGTAACATAAAACAATCTGAGTTAGTAGAATGATGGATCAGTAATACCTTATGGTTCCAATTTAAAATTGAGTTAGTTGGCTGGGTGTGGTAATCATTGAGTTAGTTGGCTGGCCTGTAATCACAACTATAGTGAAGAATAAGGTAGGTGGATGGCAAGTTTGAGGCAGCCTGAGCAATTTAGCAAGACCCTGTCTCAAAATGAAAATAAAAAGACCTGAGGAGGTAGCTCAGTGCTAAAGCACTTGCCCAGAACACATGAGGCCCCTGATTCAATTCACTGTTTTAGTCTCATGATTTTACGTAGGCCTATTTACTAGCGCTCTGTATAGTATTGATATATTTAAAGAAACATTAGGACCACCAGGTTTACAAGTTTAATTCACGAAACATAAAAATTATTTTAGTTCTCAGAAGAGTACTTAAAGAAATAAAATGTTCTAAATGTATAAATACAACTTTAAACAGTTTAAAGTGAAACTAAATATCATTTCAGTACCCTTACATAATTTTCAAAATTTTATAAACTTGTAACAAAAATAATCTGGTTAAAAAACTAAATTTAGGGCCTTGTGTGGTGGTTCATACCTATAATCCCAGTACTCACAAAAGTAGGTATTTAAATAGGTAAGATTAATAAATTTAACATTTTTTAAGTCAAAATAATCTCTGGATAATTTTTTTCTGCCCATAGCCACTATACTCAAGACTATCAACTGTATCACATTAAATAAAACAATTTAATAAGAAGCTTTAAAAGTGGCTGCCCTTTTTACAGACCCTTAATTCATAGAATTCCTCCAAACATAGGCGCATACTAAATTCTAAAAGTAGAAGTAAATGACTCTTTGTACAAGCAAATTGAAAGACTGACTAATCTAGACACACTTCATGTTTTCTCATTTATATCCAAATTAAATCTGAAGTGTGATCATAAAAGGACACTATAGTTTTAGTTGAATACAAATACATTTTTTTCCTGCTTTCTAGTGGTTGTCCATTAACTTTCTATGAGTTGTTCATTAACTATTTCCCAACTTCATAATCCACAAAATATGTAACCATATTTATCCTTGGTATTTTAAACCTCAATGTTGTGAGGTTTAAAGCCCTTAAGGGCTTTCAGATAACAATGCAAAAATGTCTTTCTTCTTTGAAAATTACCAAGTCAATTTAAAAAAAGAAACTTTTTATAACCTGGGATTTTAGCCAGGCTTCAGGTTTTATGAATGGAAATCAATGCATAACCAATATAACAAGAAAGCAAATACACTCTCAAAACAATTTAAAATCGCTGATGACATAAAATATTTTTCTCAGAGCCCTTAGTTTTAGGGTTTACCTATCAATTCCAATAATAGCTCCAACTACTGTCCCATTATAACAAATAACAAATCAGGAAAAGAGGTGAATGAGAAGATTCATGTGTTCCCTTAGTGTGCAGTGTTTGACCTGCAAGGTACCAGGCACTGACTGAGGCACTGGAGGTAAAGAGGTGAATGGAAATCACAAGGTCTCCACTGTCTTGAAACACAAATCCTAATACATAAATAAGTGAAGAAGAAAACATTAGGTAATGGTAAATTCTATCATGCAAGTAAAAAGAGCAATATAATACAGGCTTGGCAAAAAATAGCATTTAAGAACAATAACCTGGATGTTAAGAACAAGCCATGTACATAAACTATTGTTCATCATTTACAAAATTCATCTTATTTCTACTGTGTTCGTGCCAAGTGCTGCATCTACTAAGATCAGTAACTATGTTATATTTTTCTGCATGCTAAGTATATATTATATCTTGCTTTCAGTGAGCACTTACAAGTCACACTTATAGATGATTAACAATTAATAAAACCCCAAGGTCTGCCATAAATACCTTACCCACCACACCATTTTTTTAATCTAAAAATGAGAAGAATTAGTATCTTGTAAAATTTCCATTCAATATAACATTTTATTTCTTATCAGATATACAGACCTTCTCATAGTTAGTTGACAAAGATAGAAAAAAATTAAAACTGCTTCACTTAATATGGTTTACTTCCTACTATCCCCACAAAAAGAAGTATGATGAAAAGGTTTACAGCATGCAAGCTAAGTATGATATCCCAGGTATCAAGTTCTAACTATATCAAGGGTAGTCATTGTAGGGATCCTTGAACATAAAAATAACCATAACGTGGCAGGGGTGCATGCCTGTAATACAATTATTTGGGACACTGAGGCAGGAGGATCATAAGTTCAAGGCCAGCCTAACCCTGTCTCAAAATTTAAAAAATAAAATAAAGTAAATAAAAAGTAATAGGGATGGAGATGTAGGTAGTTTAGTGGTCAAAAGCCCCCTCGACTGGATCCTCAGTAATATACACACACCACCAGATTCCTTCTTTTGTTAAAGGGTGAAAGTTTGCTCCCAAATTCTACACAGAAAACAGTATCTAGAAAAGGAATTAAAGGCAAAAAGTAAAAAAGTGCATACTCCCTACAAAAATAGAATAAACCCAATGACTAAATGCACATCCAGATTAGGAAAACACACGTACAAATACACCCCAGTTCTTCCTGCCCTATCCCTACCTACGGAAGACAGACCTAGCCACACTTGCCAATCTTGTCCCACCTCTATTTGCCCACTGACCGCTCTTTCTAAAATTCTAGCTCCTCTTATTCCATCATCCTTAATGATATCTCTTTCCCATTTCTGTCAAACAGAAGCAACCATTTTCAAAATTCTTCCTCCTTTGCTTAAAAATTATTCCAAGAATGTTGTTGGTTGAAAGGGTTGTACTCAGAAACAAAAACTATTAAGAGATACAAACAGATGAAACTCACTGTGGCAGAATTTTCAACAAAGAGGGATATAAGAAACCACAAGTTTCTACTGGTTCCAAACTTAGATGTAAGATTTGAAAGTTCCACCTAAGCTAAAAGTATAAACTATACCAAGATAGTTAAATTTCTGAAGGTATACTGAAGCCTGATAGTGCTAAGTGTGGTAGCACAGCCCGATAGTTCCAGATACTCAGAAGGCTGAGGTAGGGAGGTCACAAGTCCAAGGCCAGCCTGGGCAATTTAGCAAGACTGAGCCTTAAAAATAATCAAAAGCCTTGACAGAAGCCACTCTGACATTTAACACCTGAGTTATGAAAGAAAAACAGATAACATATATTGACATCTGGATACAAAGAACTTCCAAAAGCAGGTATTTTATAATTTCTCATGTTTCTAAATATGAACAAACGTACATGTATAGGCTTAGACATGCCTAGAACTACTCCTAAAGAGTTTACAAGAACTGATTTTATTATGTATGAACAGCTACTCTGAAGAAAATGAGACATTATGGTAGCCATTGCTGATTTCTTATCATCATGTTTTTAAGTCCAATAATGCTTTCATTATTTGATTTGATTGCTTTGGTCTGCTTTCTATTATTTGATTGCAATATGTGAGAAGGTATGGACAGTTATTTTGAAGAAAACAAGGGACATTATGGTGGCCACTGTTGATTTCTTATTGTCTGGTTTGAAGGCCTGAAATATTTTCATTCTTTTGTTTTCACTGGTTTTATACATTTTTTCTTGTTTGAATTTATTGTGTGTGAAGGTATGAACAACTATTTTGAAGAAAACAAGAGACACTATGGTAGCCACTATTGATTTCCTGTGGTCTCCTTTTGAAGTCCTGTATTGCTTGCATTGTTCTGTTCTGCTCTGCTTTGTTCTGTTTTACTCTGTTTTGTTTTGCTTTAGTCTCTTTAAAATAAAAAAATTAAAAGTAAAATTAATTAAATTAAATAAATAAAAATAAATATGAACAAATGAAAATTCTCAATCTAAACTTTAATACTAGCTCATCTGACTGATTCCTACGTGAAACATTAACTGAAGATCTAGTATGCACTGTGTACAAGCACTGAGCTGGAAACTATGGAATAATAATGTACAAAGTTTGCCTTCAGAGAGCTGACTATCCATGTTCACTTTTTTACTTAGGCAAAAAGTAAATATTTTACACAGGAAAATGAACATAAACCAGACAGTACGGAAATTCAGAAGAAAGAAATATTACTTCAAGATACCAATTAGATTTTTTTTTAAAGTTATTCAAGGAAAGAAATTCAATGCATTTAGTGATTTTGTTGGCTTTATACTTGAAAATGTAGTTGAAAATGAATGCTCCAGAAACACTTTTTTAACCAATACTGCAACAATTCATGAAATTGCCTACTGTTAACTTTTACCCAGTTATACTACAGTACAACTTCTGCTGATTTATAGAAATTAATCACCAAAAAGCAGTAAGAAATGAATGAAATTGATGAGAAAGTAATTTAGTACTACAGGAAAATAATACACTTTTTAGTCAAATTAAATATACCATGAGTAAATTCTACTTTATGGCACAAAGGTGGTGGCTATATTTTTGTTTGGAAATAAATTACAACTGAAGAAAATTAACATATTTGCAGGGTGGGGGTAGTTCTTACTTGTATCGACTGTTCTCGAAAGCAAGTGTTCTTTCCTAAAATGCTCAGAGTACTTCGGAATAGGAACAGATACTCTACGAACAAAATGAGCTGTCTGGGAAAGTTAGATGTGCCAACAGAAATGATTAGCTTGGAGTTTATCCACCAGCATTCACTGAAGGAAAGAATCCAAGCCAAGGTCCAGCAGTAACTGGAGAATGAAACCTCAGGCAACAGGATGGAGTATGTAATGCTGTTACAGCACAGGCTGCAGGCAGGCAGACAGCAAGACCCCTGGCGAAGCTGCTGAGGTAGCCTGAAGGTAGATAACACAGAAAGCAAGACAGGCTCCCACCCTGCAGGACCAGCAACCTAAGCCTGCAAACTCCTAATAATACTGGTCCCAAAGCTTAAATAAGGACTGGCTCAGAAAGTGGGGCAAGTTTTGAGGAGACCGGAAGAATTTGGTGACACTGGGTCATGCAAGTTACTACCTTATCAGAGCTACAAATATACGAATGAAACTCTAAGTCTTGCTTCTGCCTCAAATAAGTGCTTATTTTTAGAACTGTAAGAAACAATAAATTTTCAACAAATAAGAATGAGTTAAGAATAATTTTTTTATAAGGAAACTCAATGCCCAGAAAGATAAGGGAACAAAATAAAATTCACTAAAGTCAAATTCAGGTATTTTTATAGAATACTGATTAGTACAACAAAAAAAGTACCACCTAGTAGGCATTAAAGGAAACTATTTTGAAGTAATTTTGTAATAGAGAACAGATTCCAAATCACCTGCAGATTATTCTTGATTATTCATATCACAAGAAGAGCAGAGGTTATGGATAAGTAACACAATTGATACTACAAAAATTGTATAGCGAAGGGCTGGGGATTTAGCTCACCGGCCTAAGCGCCTATCTGGCAAGCACGAGGTTGTGCGTTTGATCCCTGGTGCCACCAAAAAAAAAAAAAAAAAAAAAAAAAAAAAAACAATTGTACAGTGATATACATTTTTGAAAAGTAAAATTGTATATTGAATTTCTTACTAGTTGAGTTTTCTTTTAAAAAACAGTAATGAAATAGTGTGCTATTTCAGGTTCTTTAAAAGTAAGCATAAAATTTCAGAGAAAAATTAAGTGAAGGCCTATTACCAATAATCCTTCATTAATGATTGTACACTCTAGGAAAAAAGAAACTAACCCTAGAGGAAGATCAGGGATACATGAATAAACAGTGAAAATATAAAATGAAAAGAGCCATACAAGTGAAATAAACAATAACTGTATTAGTAATAATAATTATCTGATTTGACGAGTTTAAAAATTTTTATAAACATAAAAAAAGAACAGAAATTACCTGTATGATTCAAGAAGAAATAAAAATGAGTAGTTTTAAACTTTGTTAAGATATGCCTACACAGAAAGGCGTACACACAAATATATACTCCGGGAGAAACCACTTTTTAAAACACGACTAGAACACCACAAATGAGAAGGGAAAACTCAAAAACTCACCCAAAAAGGAAGTTAAAAACTGAAAAACAACTCCAGGGAAAAGGAGCACACAGCCTCAATATTATACCCTGTGATTTATTCACTAATTTGTTTCTTCTAACAGGATGCCCTGACCTAGAGAAGTTTCCCAGAGCTGTTGTCCCTACTTCAGTGCTTTCATTTACACAAAGGCTCTCGAGAACTTTAGTAAATCCCCACCATTGTTGAAGCACCAACAGAGGCTTGCAAGTTCTTCAAATCAATCACAATAGCCTTTTATTTACAGTCAATCTCATTCTTATTTTATATGGGAGCTATAACATTTGAACTTAATTCTAATTCAAGGATCCTTAAAGTAACCTAAGTGTCCCATTCTTGCACCAGCAGTAAGACCCAGCAAGAAATTCAAGTATTGTGCTTCTTAATATAATCAACAGGGCTGGGGCTGTCATTAAGTTGTAGAGCACATGCCTAGAATGCCCAAAGCCCTGGTTTTTATCCACATCTCTGCAAAAAAAATTAAAAATAAAATAACCATTACAGTCAATGATCCTCATGAAATTCACCTGTTATTGCTCCCCATCCCCTTCCCCCTTCTCTTTCTATAAATAAATCAATGAGTGATGAAAGTTTGCGGGAGTAAAAAACAAAAGCTCTATGAGAGGTTTGAGAAACACAGGCATTTAACCTTGCAAAGGTGCATGCTGGTCCTGGAGTCTGCTCCAGGAACAACCAGTAAAATGCGCAAATGGGCAGAACCCCTTTGGGCTGATTGTACCAGTACCACAGGCAGTCAGAACTGCACAGTGAAGGGTAACCCTGAGAAGATTGTTTTCATTTTTTTTAATTTGTTTTTACTATCTCCTCTAATATTTAAGAATTTCAGTGGTTTTTTAAAAGAAACAAAAGTAAAAATCACTAGGCCAAGCTTGGACCAAAATGTTAAGGCCCAAGTTCTCAAAAAAACATTAAGGCTATAAATCGCCCGAGGGTGAATCAAAAATCCGTATGCTTTTCTTAAGAAAGCAATAGTTCAAGACAGTAAACAGAATCTTCCTTTACCCTGCATTTGCTATGAGTAATTATAGTAACAAGGATAAAGTCAAAATACTGTCAGTACAGTGAAGTGGCATCTTCTGAGCAGAGGAAGTCACTTTAAATTATATAATCATGCGGGGTTATTGTATTTCACGATCCCCAAATAAATGTCAGAAGTCTGACAGTCACCATGTGCACACTAAATCCTATAGAAAGAACATGTAAGTGATTTTAAATGTGTTTTGATTGAAGACAAATGAAATAAGCAATGAATGTTAATGAGTTTCCTGAGAAATAACCTGAAAAAATGAGACCATATAGAAACATAGACTGGGAAAAAAAGCAGATTAACATAAAATTAGTCACTGGAATATGTTTAGTATCATGGGATATGATTGCTAAAGACAATTCTGACTACAGAATTTTCATCTCACTATTACATGTAACTCTGCAACTGCCTCCGTAACACACCAAGAATTGTCCAACTAAGATTCTTAGCTATATTGACTTCAAAATGATACCTCGAAAAAGGCAGATCCTAATCCTGTTCTCTTCTTCTAAACTTCCTGAGCAGGACTTTATAAGCCCAAATCAAGCAAAGGAGAGATGCTGGTCCTTAAGCATACATTCCGATATCAATTTCCCTTTATGGAGAATGGGGTAGGGTATTCCCTTTAACTCTTATAAGTAATAGTACCTGTGAAAATTGGAGACATTGTCATGGTTTAGATACAGAGTGTTCCCAAAAGTCTTATGTGTTCAGAAGTGTGACTTGTGAAACACTGTTGGATCACTGGGTTTCTACGTCAGTGGATTAATTCACAAGAATTTATAGCTAAATGTACTGTTAGTAGGTAAGGCCTGGCTGGAGGTGGTCACTAAGGCATGATCTAGAACTGATTACCGAGTTTCTCCCCGAGGCCTCTCTGCTTCCTGGATGCCATTCATTGAGCAGCTGCCTTTCACCATGCCATGCCACTAGGCAATTTCTGCCTTGGAGCCTGCAGACCATGGGTTGAATTCCCTCAAATATGAGCCCAATAAACCACCTCTCCTCCTCTAAATTGTGGGTGTGAAGTATTGTGGCCAGCACAGGAAAGGCTAATACAGACACCACAGATAAAGCACCAAAATATCAAAGTGTTTCCCATATTTGTCGTAACTTTCATCTAAGCCAGGCATGGTGAAACATGCCTGTAACCCCAACAACTCAGGAGGCTGAGGCAGGAAGATAGCGAGTTAAAAGTCACCCTGGAATATATACAGACCCTGTCTCAAAACACTAACAAAGCCATAAGCCTGTTTCCTTTCATCTGTCCACAGAAATGCTTGAATTCATCTTTAGGCACAAAGAATTTCAAATCTTGAAATATACGGATTCATTTTCATGTATAATTTTGAGTTTTATAAGAATTTCTTATAGAGACATTATGGTAGCCATTGTTAATTTCCTACTGTCTTGTTTTGAAATCTCATAATGGTTTCATTCTTTTGATTGGTTTTACACTATTTTGTTTTGTTTGAATTTACTGTGTGTGAAGGTAGGGACAATTATTTTGAAGAAAACAAGAGACATTATGGTAGCCATTGTTGATTTCCTGTTGTCTTGTTTTGAAGTCCTGTGTAGCTTGTGTTGCTCTGTTCTGATCTGCTTTGTTTTGTTCTGTTTTGTTTTGCTTTATTCTCTTTAAAATAAAATTAAAAAAAAAACAAAAAACAAGACTCTCTTATAGGCCAGGCATGGTAGTGCATGTCTGTAATCCTAGTACTTGGAAGGCTCATGCAAGAGGATGGCAGTGAATCTGAGGACAGCCCGGACTACCTGGTGAGTCCAAGACCAGCCTGGATTATATAGTGAGACTCTGTCTTCAAAACAAAACAAAACAAAACAAAAATCTCACCATCATATTCGCTTTTAGAAGACAAAAAAGTTCCCAGAATTATTACTATGTCAACTACTGATCTAGTAAAATATGTTAAAATACTCAGACTAATGAAACAAAACCCAAAAAATAAATTTTTTACATAGTATATAAGCAAACCTTTGTGCTAACAAGCTTTCTTATTTCTATTTATAGTGCTTTGTTCATGTCAAATAGATTGCTAAGAAAATATTTAAAAGGGTCAAACTGTTTTAGCAAAATAAATTTATATCTTTACTGATTCTGTTCCTCCAAAAAATTTGCAAATTTCAAAACATATGTTCATAAATAGTTCAGCCTATTTCCACTGGTATACTTTAGTAGAATTTTAATGTCTCCCGACTATGACCAAAGAGCAAAAGAATGTTTATGAAACTGAGCATAAATATGAAATGACTTCTTTGGCAGTTTTATGCCATTTTTATACAAAACAAAATAAAAGATTGGCAATTTTTTAGTGAAAGGGGACAAGTACAATGAATAAAGTTAAATTACTTAAACAACGTCTCTCAAATATGTCCCTCCAACCTTACAAAGTACTCCCCCTTCCAGGCTTTCAGAATTAATTATCCAGATAATCCTAGCTGTGCTCATTTGACCTTAAGAATTCCTGTCTGTTGTATATGTCATGAGGCCTTGCAATCTTCACTTAAGAAGGTATAATCACCCTCATTTTGTAAGAGCAAATAAAAGCACCAAAAGGTTAAGTAATTTACATGACATTGCTAAAGCTTACAAGAGGTGAGGGACTTTATCTAAATGTTTTTATTACCATCCTTCTCTGATATTTTGTGTACACATCCTATGAAAGTTAAGTAAAGTTACTTAAGAAAAGGAAATCTACAGATCATTAGGAACAAAAGTTTGCCTCCTGGCTATGAAATTTTTTCAAAAAGTATGCTACTAAGCAGTCTTAGCATCACAGATATCATATACCATCTCATTGGAACCAGTCAACTGATAGGGATTTAGATTAATGTTTCCTTTCTTCTTGAACTCTTGGAATCTAACTCTCCACACACACTGAAGGACATCGTCTCCATTCTCTAAAATAATAGAATTCGATCAAAAGTCTATAGTAGCTCTCCAACTCTGCTATTTTGAAAATGTGAATCAGAGAGCTCAACAAAGTACACAAAAAGTAGAAGCCACTCTGTAAAGAGACTGTGGTTTCTACATATTAACAAATCAAAGGAAATATCTTTGATCACTAAGTCACCACTCTGATTTTAGTCAAAGCAAAACTTTAACTGCAGATTTAGGAAATAAGGGGGGCTGCATCCCTGTAAGTAAAAGTTAACAGATCTCAAGAACTATTGATCAATTCTAAGGAACAGATTATAATGATTTTTTTAAATGAAGTATATTTCTACCAGAGTCACAAACTACTTCCCTACGTATATATTAAATGTTTTGTGGATATGCAGAGAACATGGTGCTAAGCACTACTGGTGCTAACATCTATCCAGCATTACTGCAGGCTAATATTATTAGAAAAATGTAAAGGAGCAGGGCAGCAAAAGGGGAACATGTTGGGGTAGGAGGACAGAGAAAGCATCAAAGACTCAAAGGACTCAACATTCCTGGAAATGGACTTTGGAAATCTGGAAAGATACTCTTACAGATGGAATGAAACATGTACTTTGCAAAGGGAACAACAGACTCAGAAATGAGAAAACTGATGATATTTTTAAAAGCCAATGTTCAATATTCCAGTTTTGCTAAAATATGGTCACATTCTGGCCTTCACTGATCTTACCACCATACTCAACTGCAAGAGACTTTACTTCTCACCAAGCTTCTCACCTCTTTCTAAGCTATCACTATCTCCCATGCCCAGGAACGGTAATCCATAGACCTATCATTTTAAATGTCATTATGGACAAGGACCCAGTTTTGTATATAAAACATACTCAATAAATATTATCTCTATCCCATTCCTATCCACCCCAGATCTAACACACAGCCATAAACCATAATAGTTCACAAGAAGTGAATTTTCAAAGTAGACAACATAGAGGATGTCTTAAATCTCCTTAGGCAAAGCAATAGCTTTAAATAATAAACCTAACCAAAATTAACTTATTTCAGTAAATACTACTATACATTTTCCCCATTTTATTGCCCCAAAACACTAACTCATTCACTGATGAACATTTTCACAATTTCTATAAATGCTAAATGGCATAAACTAGAAATCTCCATGTGAAAGAGTAAAATATTAGCTTACATCATTTGTTTAAAGAAAGTCTTTGTTTACATTCTAACCCATATGCCAAATAATCTTTTAGGAGAGATTTAGAAAATCTAATTTTAATAACCACAGAAAGCCACACCACTCTGGGGAGGTATCTAATGGCCTCTGCTTAGCCCAGAGAGAGGAAAACAGATGTGTAGATATAAATAAAAATGCTTATAAAATTATTTTAACCAGCAGTTCACTCAGTTTCCAAAACCTTGAAATTTTGAGAAAATACATAAGTTAGCAATGAGGACTATATGGTTCACTCAAAATAACTAAATGGCCCAAGAATTGGTGAATGAAATCTGTGAGTTTCACATCACATTTTACCTCACCAGAAATCACTATAGCAAGCTTCCACATGTTTTAATATAGGTAGTTTAATAAATTAACAGTTATTTAAATATGAAGATTTAATCCTAAGTTTGTCAGAAATTTTCACCTAAAGAAATTATCAAAGTCTTCTAAATCAAGAGCTGGCAAACTTATTTTGTAAGGGGCATGTTACAGTTTAGACCTAACATGTCCCCCAAAAGCCTCATGTGTTCCGAGGTGGGGCAGTTCAGTAGCTGAAAGTGCTGCTGGGAGGGGCCTGGTTGCAGGTGGCTCACTGGGGGTGTGACCTGGAAGGGTATATTCTCCTCTCTAGCTCCTCTCTCACTCTGCTTCCTGGCATCCTCAGAACTAGCAGCTCTGCCTTTCCACCACACCCTTCCTGCCTTGGTGCCAGCTGACTATGGACTAAATCCTCTAAGAATCGCAGTCCAGCTAGGTATAGTGGTACAAGCATATAAACCCAGGGCTCTGGAGGCTGAGGCAGGAGAATCATCATGAGCTTTAGGTCAACCTGGGCTATACAGTGGGTTCAAAGATAGCCTGAACTATACAGCCAGACTCTGTCTTGAAGGGCAAAGCTGTAATCCAAAAAAGCTGTCTCCTCCATTAAGTTCAGAGTTTCAGGTACTTCGAGAGCTGAGACAGTGACTAAAAACAGGGCAGACAGAGAACAAAAAGTATTTTTGGCTTGGCTGACTACACAGACTCTGTTGCAACCATTCACTCTGCCTTTGTAGTTGGAAATTAGAGACAAAACTAGAGCAATGAGTGTGACTATATTCAACAAAGCTTTATTTATAATAATAAACAGAGGTCTAGCATTAGCCCAGGGACCCCAGCTTGCCAGCTTCTGTTCTCACTTATTCTGTTTTGATGACTGCTGTTCAACAGACAGCTTTTTATTCCTAGATGGGTCACATTCTAGTTCATCAACCAAGCCTAGGAAGTGGTTGTTTCCTGCTGCTGAATACAGAACTAACTTGAAGTTCAGGTTATACTCGGGCAACACTACAGCCTAAAGAACTCATTTTAGGATACTGTACTTCTCAGTGGGTCAAAGGACTAACAATCAGAAAGAAGAACGTTATTCAACTGAGAAGACAGAAATGGGGGAAATGACAGTGAGTTCTATATGTCAGACAAGAAACTAAACTCTCCAACCGCACTTCACATAATCTCCAAGACCAGATATGCCTAAATTCATTCCTGTTTTCAGGGAAAGAATCTGTAAGATATAATTTCAACATCCATGTCTTTGGCTGAACGCTAAGGACACACCTGCTACCTACTCACTGTCAACACAGCATCCTTTCATGGTAAAACTGATCACTGCCTGGTCCCCTGGTTACCAACTCTAAAACTTTCTGTCCTATTTGATCTCAGCAACAGCTTTTAAATGGCGCTGCTTTTTATAAACCTCTTCCTCTTTCTACTTCTACTTTCTTGTGTATCATCGAACAGTTATTTCTCAATTTTTAAAAAATGTTGGCTTTTCCGAAACAAAATCAAGAACATAATTTTCTTGTTGGCAAAATGAAGCACAGTGACAATGTGTCTAGTACAATCGTCCCATGCTCAGCTTTTTTCTGGTTTTGTAAGGAAATGGAAGGAATCTTTCTTTATCATGAAGGATTTTTCAAGGCTACTAGAAATATGGGGGATGGGCAAATTATATTTTGGTAGCATTAACATTCTAAGACCTCCAGTTTCCTTTTTTTTTTTTTGAGTTTTCTTATCTAGATAGGGTTTTCCCTAATTAAAAAAATAAAGTGAAATGAAATAAGCAGGTGTGGTGCCACATGCCTGTAACCCCAGCACTCCGAAGGTTGAGGCAAAAGGACTGTCACATGTTCAAGGCCAGTACGGCAGTAACTCAACCCAGAAAAAAAAAAAATGAGAGTGTCTCTAGTTCAGAAATTCTTTCTATTCTCTTTTCTTTGGTTTTTGTTGTTGTTGTTTTTTGAGATAAGTTCTTGCTATGTAGCGCAGGTGGGTTTTGAACTCAGGGGATTACAGGTATGTACCACCACAGCCGGCTAATTTGCAAATTCTGTGAACCTAACATAAGTATTGTGGGTGATACTTTATTTTTTTGATCTTGCATTATGGTCTTTCGAGAGAAGCAGGTTTAAGTAGGAAAAGAAAGATGAAAACAAAGGGATCTGAAGAGACTTTTAGTTATTTTTAAGAATTTAGAAGGTAACTTAGGTTACTTAGAAGGTAACAAATTTTACTTCAAGGTTCATTTTACTTTTAGGCTTAAAGTTTTTTTTCTTCATATAACTATAACATTAACACTAAATTCATGTTTATAAGCTATGATTAGCACTGTCTTTAGCTCACAGGTCAAGTGAAGAGGAGGACAGTCTTCAGAGTAATTAGGAAAGAGAAGGGAAATAGTACCAAGGAGGATGTTATATACCTGGATGAAATGGATTAAGGCTAGAATTAACTCATTTCTATCAAAAGGAATAAAAAAAGAAGATCCGACTCACTTAAATTGAAGAAAAAAATTAGGAGACAGTCACATGACATCAGGTAAATTATCGAACCTGAAACTCCAATTCTTCATATGGAAAATATGAGTAATAACCCTGTAGGATATGAATAACACCCTGTAGATTTCTCAGCATGTTAGGGGGACTAAGTGAATTATTGTCTGTAATTACTTATTTAAAGGACATAACATATAGTAAGGGCTTAACTAATGTATTCATCATGATCGTTACACTGCAAATTCTTGCAGTATCTCCTTAACAGTGAACAAACAGTAACTGGTCAGCTACTGAGGTACCACATCAAGCATTGATAGTTTGGGAATAAACAGAACAAAATCCTGAACATATGGACTTACAATCAGTCATCAGGACTGGTCAAGGGAGGGGAGAATGAAAAGAAACAGTGCATCTGGCTGTCTATAAGGCTGGGTAAACTACAATTCCCAGAATGCGAACATACAGCACATTCCCTGGGAATGCTAAGTAACTGGTTAAATGTGAAGGACATAGTGCATGTCCAATAAATAGTATGATGTCTAATCTCAGTTATCAACTTCAGATTCAGAGACACCTAAGCAGGTGATTGCAGAGACTGGCATGTGGGTCACCCACTGCATGAGGAAGAGCTGCCCTCACAGTAAGCACCAGCCAGTAGGCTGGGGACCCAGGCAGAACAAAAAGTAGAAGGGGGATCTCACACCCATGTACCATCCAGACCACCTTGAACAGGTACATTTTTTGCTGCTGCCATTGCCTGTGGACATCAGATTCCAGATTCTTCCCCTTTGAATGTAAACTTACACCAAAGGCTCTCCAGGGAACTTCCAGATCTTCAGCCTTGAGCTAGGGCTGTATCATTAGTCTCTCTCATTCGAAGCTTCCAGCTTCTGGGCCTGAGCAACTAGTTTCTTCAGTTCTCCGGCCTCTGACCATGTAATCCAACCTAATAAACATTCTTATAATTATATATACATTCTGTTAGTTCTCTTCTTCTGGAGAATGCTAATACATTTATTATGTAAACTATTAAACAACATAAGTAATTTTTATATATTGTTTTATTGACTAAAGTGCTCTATGGTCCACCAGAATACTGAGCAACATGGTATTATCATTAAACTCTTGCCTCTACCAATACTAAAAGATTAATTTTTTTTTATGATTTGGAACATACAGAAGGAAGAAATTAAAAAGGGGTAACCTGAATGTTTATTTTAAGAAGCACATTTTGTTCTGTTTTGTTTTGTTTTGTTTTTGAGACAGGTCTTGCTATGCAATTTAGGCTGGTCTTGAACTCACTACATAGCTCAGGTAAACTCAAACTTACAATGATTCTCCTGCTTCAGCCTTCTTACAGCCAGCAGTCATGATGTCTGGGTAAGAAGCAGATTTTTCCAGTTTACTATTCCTCTTTTTCGTTTATTCTGTTTTTATTATATGTCTGCTATCTACCAGCACTGCTCTAGGTACTACAGTACTATAATAATATAATCAATCTACTTACCTACCTGTGTGCTATATATTTATGTATAGAGAGTCAGATACATAGTTCTTTAACTTACAAGAGTGTGTTAATGCATCTTAGTTTGTGCTTCATCTGGATGATTCCCAATACTCTCACCACCACAGGTAAAATCAGATTTTATGCAGCAACATAAGATTATGTCTTTTGTTTATGATGTTTTCACATTTTAGAGAAGCAGGTATGAGTTTGCAACAACAAACAGGCCACTGTCAGAGTATTTAAATGAAATTATTAGGCAATCTTTCACTAATTCTTGCTCCCTTCTTTTTAAAAGAAAGCTAAAGATCATGGTAGTTTTTCCTTTCTGCAAGACACTTAATGAATTATACATCTATAATATGTTTTGTTGGGAGATGATGGCTGAGTATTTTACATTCTCATCAAATCTAAAAGGAATAGACAGATAGCTATAATATGTAAATCTACCTATACAGCTATATATGTACGTGTGTATACACTTACACAAGTATAGATGCTTTCAAGTTTAGAAATTATCTTTACATGTTCTTTTAAATCTCAAAATATCACTATGAAAAAGTAATATTATCTCTTTTCCTAGATGAAGCAATCAAGGTTGGGAAGAGATATATACAAAGTCAACCAAGTAGTAAGCACCACAGCTGAGTCTCAAACTGCATCTTCTCACTCTACTGTGTTTTGTTTTGTTGTCTCTTGTTTTGTTTTTTGTTTTGTTGTCTTGTCTTGTCCTGACCTTTCCTGTCCTGTCCTGTCTTGTCAGTTTGTACTGGGGGTCAAAACTAAGGTTTCACACATGCTAGGTAAGCGCTCTGTCACTGAGCTGCATTCCCGGCCCTAGAGCATCTCACTTTAAATCCATTACTCTTTCAATTACATCTTGATGCCTCTATAGTAGTTCATCTCCATCATACATTAAAGCATTCCTGTCTTAGCATCCCTGTACCAAGAAACAAATAATAATATATTTACTTATAAAAATTTATACTCATGTTACCCACAGCTTGGAAAAAATGACCATTTACTTATCCTTAAAAAATAGAAGACGTCGGGCCTGGGGATTTAGCTCAGTGGTGTAAGTACCTGCCTGGCAAGCTCGAGGTCGTGAGTTCAAACTCCAGTACCGAAAATGTAAAAAAAGACGTATATCCATGTCATTATACTTGTTTAAGATTATAAGAAAATATGGTCAGGCTGGGTGTGGTGGACCATGCCTCCAAGTCCAGCACTCAGAAGGCTGAAGCAAAAGGACCCCAAATTCAAGGCCAGCCTAGGCTACATAGCAAGCTAAAGTACAGCCCAAACTGCAAGATTCTGTCCTTTAAAAGAAAATGCTAGATCTCTTCTAATACCCAGAGTTATATTCAACATGGCACATTTCAGTTTTACAGCCAAAAATGAAATATTACTTAGACTCTACTACTTAGTAAAAGACTCTATTTCTTCTAGTTTACACTCCCAAAAGTAGTCATATTGTAGTTTTTAATCACATGGTCTAATAAAATTCACACATTAGTTTAAAAGTGGATTTGATCAACAAAGATAAATAACAAGCACCACTTCTGAACTAGAACTCTAGTTGAAAGAGGACCAGCCAAGGAAATTTTTCAAGTAAACCAAATTAAAGAAAATGACAGAAAAAAAAGACAACATGAAAAAAAATAACTGCCATGAAAACATGAGCTTATTATTAACCATGGCAAATCACCAACACTTCTCTCTTACTGATGATGGTGGCACACAGTAAAAATATCCTTTTTTAAAACAAAATGTTTCCTTGAAAATACTAGATTATCACATGGGGAGTACTTCAAAGAATCAACAACTGGGACCACATTAAATTAAAAACCTTTTGCACAGCAAAAGAAACTACCAACAGAATGAAGAGACAACTCACAGAATGGGAAAACATTTGTATCAGCTATACCTCAGACAAAGGACTAATACCTAGAATATATGAAGAACTCAAAAAAAATCAGAACCCCCAAATTTAAAGATCAAAAATTGGGCATCTTAAATGAATACACACTTCTCAGATGAAGAAATACAAACAGAAATAAATATAAGAAAAAATGCTCAACATCACTGGCCTTTTGAGAAATGCAAATTAAAACAAAACTGAGATTACATCTCACTCCAGAAAGAAATCAACCAATAACAAATGCTGATGAGGCTGTGAGGAAAAATGAATCCTTCTTCATTGCTAGTGGGAATGTAAACTGCTACAACCACTATGGAAATTGTATAGAGATTACTCAAAAACTATAACTAGAGGCTCCATTTCACCCAGTTATTCCCCTTCTAGGTATGTTACCAAAAGAGTCAAAAGCATCATACCCTAGTGACATATACGTACCTATGTTTACGGCAGCACAATTCATAACAGCCAAATCTTGAAAACAGCCTAAATGCTCATCCAAAGATGAGCAGATTTTTAAAATGTGGTATTTATATACAATGGAGTAATACTCTGCAATAAAGGATGAACTTGAATCATTTTTAGGAAAATGGGTGCACCTTGACAACAGGATGTTAAGTGAAATCAACTGGACACACAAGTTTAAATATCACATTGTTTCTCTTGTGTGAGAAACCCAAGGATAAGTAAGGGCCATAATGGAGGATAGATACTGGGAAGTAGAAAGAACATGGCTCAAATGGGAAGAGGAACAAGGGAGGGGGGAGCAAGGAGGAAACAAAGAAAAAAGGGAAAAAAGGAGAATGGAAGGAAAAATTGGAAACAGAGCTTTGTAAATGGGGAGGGGATTGAAGGGAAGGAGGATGTCTTGGTTACTTATCTCTTGTTGCTAGGACAAAACACCCAACACCCAAAATTAAGGAAGAAAAGGTTTACTTAGCTCACAGTTTATGGAGGCTTCAGTCCATAATCACTTGGCTCCCAGGCAGGGTGGCAGGGCACAGGGGCAACATTGTGAGGTGGCAGAAGACAGCAAAGCAACAAGAGTGAAAGTAGGGGAAGAGCAAGCCTCTTTTCCTCCCTTATATTGTATGCAGGCCACCTCCCATTCCCCAGGGCGAATATAGCACCCACAAAATCTCTGTGCCCCCCTCTTGTACAGGATGAAGGTATTTAAAAAGTAAGGATTCTGGCTCCTTGCTGAGTCTCTTAGTTAAAGGTATAAACTTCTTAAGTTGACACAATGTGTCAACCAAAACAGAGGGGAAGGGAAAGGGAAAAAAAAAAAACATTATGTACAGGTTCAAATTCCCTATGATGAATGTGACCAATTTGCATGATAAATATGTACTAATAAAGTTTAAAAAAAAAAGTACCAGATATGTCTGAATGACAAAAATTCTAAAAATCTCTGAAATGTCTGTCAACTATTACAA
>RJWT010012500.1:0-22431 GCA_004365215.1 Cuniculus paca
TATGGTAGCCATTATTGATTTCCTTTAATCTTGTTATGAGGTCTTGTATCATGTTCATTATTTTGTTTTGATTGACTATTCTATTCTATTTTGTTTTGTTTGTTTTTATTATGTTTGATGATATAAACAGCTACTTTGAAGATAACAAGATACATTATGGTAGCCACTGTAGTATTTCAACTGCCTTGTTTTGAAGTCCAGTATTGCTTTCATTGTTTTATATTGATTGGTTTTATTCTGTTCTGTTGTGTTTGATCTTATTATTCCTTATGGTATGGGAAGTCATTTTGAAAATAGCAAGGGGCAACATGGTAATCATTGTTGGTCTATTTTTGTTTTGTCTTGAAGTCTTGTATGACATTCTTTGCTTTGTTTTGATTGAAAGTTCTGTTTTATTTTGTATTTGTTTTATTCTCTTCAAAATAAAAAATAAATAAATAAATAAAATAAAAACCCTCTCTTGACTCTATACATTTCTACACCACCAAACTGTGTTGGTTACTTTTCTCTTGTTGCTGAAACAGAATACCTGACACCCAAAATTAAGGAAGGAAAAGCTTATTTAGCTCACAGTTTGTGGAGGTTTCAGTGCATACTCGGCTGGTTCTAAGGCAGAGTGGCACATAGCAGAGAGCAACAGTTCATGGTGGCAGAAAACAGCAAGAAACAAAAAGGGAGGAGCACGAGAGAAGACTCTTTCTGTATGTAGGCTACCCACCCTAAGGTGGGTGTAGCACTCACACCCATAATCTCAGCATTGAATCATGAAAATAATCATTCACAAACTCCAGAAGCCAGCCCGCATGACTGCATGAGGCCTTGGGGGGACATCCAGATACAAACCATAACATTCTGCCCCTGGCCCCTCAATGGGCTCATACACATCCTTTGTGCAAAAGACATTTAGTTCATCTCTATGAGGTATCAAAATCCTAACAGTTTCAGCATTGCTAAAAAGTCCAAGTCCCAAGTCTCCTCTGAGATATAAGGCAAACTCTTAGCTGCAAGCTCTTGTACAAATGAAAAGAAAGTTAAACACTTTCAACATGCAATGGCACAAGGTAAACATTACCCTTCCAAAAGGTACAAACAAGGGCATACAAAGCATTGGGACCAAAGTAAGCTCAAAATCCAGCAGGGAAAACAGTTAAGTCTTGTAGTTCCATGTGGTACATCTGAAGAAATCTGTGGTAAGTTATGAGCTCCAAAAGGCTCATGTGACTCTGCCCCAACAACACTTTCAGTGGTTGTAGCTATAGGGCTTTTCTCCTGGTTGACACCACATGGATGATGCCAAAGTCTGCTGCCAGCTGGAGCAGTAGTCAGGCTTTCTTCTCTCTTGGCTGTAGGGGTTGATTACCTGGATGACTGAGTACTTTGAACCTGATTCCAAGGAACAAATTCTCTAAGCTGCCACCATTTCAGAACATAGTGTGACTGCTCCCCTTCTGGAACACAGTGCTCTGCAGCTTTCACCTCAAAGTAGTCTTTCACTTTTGCAGTTTTGAGCCTGCAAAGGGTGGAGATTTGATGTTTCTTGTGATGATTTCAGGCTATCTTTACATTCTTCTGTCCCTTCTCAGAAATCCAGATCTCAGCTCTATCTTTGCAGTCCACAATTTTACTGGAGCTTTCTTGTTGGCCAGACTCACAGTGTTTCAAGTCATTCTACTGGACTTTTTGCTCTTGATTTGTGATACAGATCTGGCTAAGAGCTCCCAACAATAGCCATGCCACAGTCTCGACATTCAACTGCCTTGAAATTTCTTCTGCCAGATTAATCAGTCTGCCACCCTTAATCGTAGTCTCAGGTGAAATCTCTGGACATGAGCAAAATGCAGACAAACCTTTTGCCAAACCATAACATACATCATCTATAGTTCAACAACTGATGCAATCCTTCCCAACAGAAACCTCTTGAACCTGGGCTTTATCAGTTCTCTGGTCTTCTGAGCTCTGACTAGCCTCTCCCATACAGAACTACCTAAGGTGTTCCAGCTCTACTCTTTCAGGTGATATCGCCAAATCTCTCTATACTCTTACTACAAGCCATTCCCAATGACTCTTGAACCACATGGTCAGGTGTAGTCACAGCAATAGCCCCACTTCTCTGGTACCAAATTCTGTGTTGGTTACTTTGTATTGCTGAGACAAAATACCTGATGCCTAAGGAAATACTTATTTAGCTGATAGTTGGCAGAGGTTTCTGTCCACGCTTTACCAGTTCCAAGGCAGAGTGGCACGTGGCAGACAGCAACAGTTCATGGCAGCAGAAAATACCAAAGGCAACAAGAACTAAAAGGGAGGAACACAAGAGAAGACTCTTTTTGTCTCTTATATTGTATGTAGGCTATGCACCCTTGAGTGGGTATAGTACTCACACCCATAACCCAAGCAATGGCCCATGAATCAATCACAAACTGCAGAAGCCTGCCCCCATAACTGCATGAGGTTTTGGTGGGGGCATCCAGACACAGACCATAGCACACACCATAGCAAAACTTCTCAGGAAGTTATCTACATGTATTTTCTCAACTTATCACTTCCTATTTACTTTTCAGTCCACTTCAGTCTGGCATATGCATGTACCACTCCACTGAAATTGCTCTTGTTAAAGTCTCAAAGATTTCCAAGTTGCTAGATCCAAAGTATAATTTCATTCTTTCATCTTTCTTTACCTCTTAACAATATAATAAAACATTTCCTCTGGAAGTATGTCTTCTTCCTAAGTTTAGTGATACAGTCAGTTTCTTGAGAGTTGTTAGGGACACAGTCAGTTTCCTGAGAGTCCTTCCTATTTTACCATCTGTTTCACTATTCTTGTTTCCATCTCTTCCCTTCTTTAAACTTCAAAATATTGGAATTCTGTAGGGCTCTTTCCTGGTTTTGCTCTGTCCTTTAACTACGTTTTCTCTCTCTTTAGCTGGCCTCATCTTGTTCAGTGACTTTAAACATATGCCAATTATTTTCAAATTTATATCTCAAGTCTAGATATTTCTTCTGGTCTCCAAACTTAATTGCCTATTTAGGATAAGCATTTAGATATAGTAAAGACATGTCAAACTAAAGCTTCTCCAAAGTGAAACACTTGATTTTCCTCCTTATAACTGGTCCACCCCCTAAATATAGTACTTCCCCAGTATATAATACATGGTCTCATATTTCACCCAGACAGAAAATTAGGAACCATATTTTATGCTTTCTTTACCTTCCAATTCATCAATAAATCCTGCTAATATCATCTCCAGGATATGCACTGAACTCATCAACTTTTCATAATCTGTACTCTGACCTCTCTTAGCCAATCTATCATCATATTTTATAGTCAATAAAATCATATTTTATACATCTCCTAGTATTCATGCAAAAACTCTATATTTTACATGATTGTATATGTATATATATATATATATATATATATATATATGCCTACATACATATGCATGTGTTTGTATACACATGTAATATTCATGCACATGAAAAGCCTTCCAATTGTTTTAAGCAAAGGAAATTACATTTGTGTGGATATATATGTGTCTATATATATCTATATATGTGTATATGTGTGTTCTCTTGCTTAAAACAGTTTGATGACTTTTCATTACCTTTCAAATAAAGTCCTCATATTGACTGTGTGTTGTACCAGGTCCTTGTGATTTGGTCTCCACATACTTTCAATCTCATTTTATGCCCTTATCTCCCTTGTTTCCAGTGCATCAGTTCTACAGTTTTACTTTTAATTCCCAAGAATTTTCCAAAGTCTTTCTTGTTATGGGGACTTTCAATTTTCCACTGCTTGAATTCCTATTGCAACTTTTGCATTGTCCATTCTAACTTGGGCTTTAAAATTTACCTTAGATGTCATTTCATTGAAAGGTCACCTCTCTAAAACAGATTACCTTTGTACTTCTGCATAGGAACATTATTTACTTTTTACAAAAGTCTGTTAGCAGTCTTTGCTGTTTTATTTGTTTGCTTAATTATTGTCTGTCTTTTCCAACAGAAATCTTAGCTTTCTCTATAAAGGATAATATTTTGTCTACTTATTTTTTGAATCACAGGCAAATAAAAGAATATTTGGCACAGAAATACCTATGAAACAAAGAAATGAGTATATGATTAATAATGTTCTTGTGCAGAAACTAAACTTTCATGTTGGGTTTAATGGATGAATGTTTAAGCTAAGTATCAAGTTTATATCTGTTTATAAAACATATATTTCATCATAGTATTTCGAGCTCAGAATTGCCTGTTGGGAAAATATATTGTAAAGAAATTATATTAATGAACTTCGAGATTTAATTTGTTCATTTTGAGAAGAGTATGTAATTAATCATAACTTTACCAACAAGCTATGTTTAAGTGATAAGTTTAATGAGGTACCCTTGATAATATTGTATGGTTCTTGCTTTCTTTTAAAATAAGATTAGCATTATGACATTGCTGAACTACATAGTAAATTAGTATAAATTTAATTTAGGAATTTAATATCTAAAATATTATTTCATATTTAGTGTTATATATTCATTCTAATTAATTGTTGCTCCTTGGGTCATATAAAGAGTTTTCTTCATGCACATTTCTGCAACATGTTATTAAGTACAATAAAGAAGTCTGATTTGTGGTTGACAGCCTATTATATGGCAGTTTTTATGTTAGTTTACTCTCCTTTCCATTTTTCTCTATTAGAACAACCTGAAACCCATATTCACAGGTGTAACAAGACAATTTGACCGTCAACGGATGAAGTTATGAATTACAAACAAAAAGCTGCAAATGTGGGCACTGAAACCAAGTGGCAATGTTTGATTATAAAGTGGTCATCTGAATAATCCATAACATTCATACTGATTAATTTTTATTACCAATGAAAAGGTATTTATGTTCTCATGAAAAAATTTACAAATCCCTGATTATAAGAAACAGTGGTCTACAAGAATGACTACTAAAATGTCCTGAATTTTCTGACAATGTATATCTATTTCTAATATCCAGTCCAAAGTTCAAATCAGATATCAAACTGTGAATTTCAATTTTGTTTAGATCCTCATTATTTATTTGAACCTCTAGTAATTGACTAGTGTTGCCTGTTTTGGAGGAGGAAAAAGAAAAGTTATGATGGAATATCCCTGGGACTATGTTCAGGTCCATACTCCATCTCCTTCTGTTTCTTTTCTCTTCTTCAAAATGTAGGCAAGAGTTCTCCAATATTGCCACACTCCATTTGGTATCACACATTTTATAGCACTCTCTTTCCTACCCTGATAGGTTGTGAATGGACCTAGCAAAGATAGTTATGTTAAGATAAATGAAAGTTGGGCTTCATGTTCCTTCTCTCATATGGATCCCTCTGAGTCACTCAATAAAGCCTATGGTTTTGTAAAGTTTGTAAAACTAAGATATTTGTATCAGTCAGATCTCTGTCACTGTAACAAAATAGCTGAGATAGTGAAGTTTAAAAAGAAGGCTTTGTTTTGGCTCAAGTTCTCAGAGGTTTTAGGGCACATTAAGTTAACCCTCTTGCCTTTGGGCCTGTGGCCTGCAGCTCACCATAGTGGGAGTGTATATGTTGGAGGAAGTTGCTTAACTTGTAGTAACTGTGTCTAGGAAGCAAAGAGAGAGAAAGAAAAAGAGCTGGAATCTTAATAGCCTCTTCAAGGTTATGTCCCCAGTGTTCTAAGATCTCCCACTTGGCTCCATATCTTAATGGCCCTAGAACTTCTAGAAAGTACCACACAGTCTGGGAACTAAGCTCTTACCACAGGGCACTCAGGAAATACTTATCCAAATCACACCAACATTTTAGCCATGCAGACAAGGTCACTGTCTTGTCCCATTCACACTTTTCCCCATCACATTTCCTTCCCCAGTGGAAGCAAGAAAGCTGCTTTGAGCAGTTTTTAAGATCCAGTTGAGAAGTTTTGTGGAAGATCAGCTTAGTCCTGGTTTAGTGGAACAGAAGTATGTGCTTTGCAGTCACTGTCAGGTATAATAACTTACTACAAGCTGTCCTACTAAAACTCTTGCATTAAAGAGCTAGCTCTCCTGGTATCATGACACAAAGTGGATGTCCAAATATCCTGTTCTGGCATGAACATATCTTCTGTGCTGAGCACTAGAAGTTGGTGGGAAACAAAAGAAAACCAAGATTGAAATAATTGGAGTCAGAAGCCAATCTTACAAAAAAAAAATTTCCCAGCATCAGGTGTGTGTAAAATTGTTAGCAGAGGTTACACTTTTTTCCAAGTCTAATGAAAAGGAAAATTGCCTCCTACCAGACATCTACTCAATAGTGCAAAATATAAAATCACAAATACATCACAGTGTTTTTGCCTTTTGTAATGGGAATCAAGCACTATAGAATTTATCAGAGTGCCTGTGTTTGTGAGGCACAAGCCTGTAGAAGGACTGCAAAGGGAATATTGCATGAGAAATTGCATTTTCTATGTACACCAGCTACCAATAATAGAAAATGAATGTTGATCAATGATGTTGGAGGAATGAATTATATTTCTAGTTTCTTTATAAAAATTACATTACAATGTTACTATCTGATAAAAAAGGAGATCATATAACATATAGCAAAAATAAGTGGAAGACAAGTATATTAGTGGAATATGTAAGTGGAAAATTGTTATTTTTTCTGGATCTTGTAATGCTCATGTAGTTTGTTAGCTTTCATCCTTTTTAATTTGTGTTGATTTATTTTCTTGTTCTAAATAATCATTCCATTCTAACACCTGAAATTTTATTCAAAATTTTCTATTTAAATGTTTAAGAAGGGTTCCCTAAATTGTTTAAATTTTGGGACCCTGAAAGTAGACCATTTCCCTGTATTACCTACACTGAAATATAGTCTTTTAAATTGGCACAATTCCCAGTTTTCATATAAAGAAGTAATAAAATGAGAAAAATTTTATAATAAAAAATGTCCATGATAAGTAAGTGCTACACAGATGAAGCAAATATGAACAATGTAGCTATTGGTGATCTGATTTTCTGAAACAGTGAAGAACTCAAGGATGCTGTTCTAAGCAAAGAATAATCTTCCCTCAATATACCTGAGAGTTTGTTTCTGGTAAAGTCTGGTATATATGAAAAAGTGCTTTTGTGCTTATTTGTCAAAGTCAGGTTCAAGGCTAAATTATACAAAATATCTAACTGGATAGGGAAGGATGTGCAGAAGCAGAACAATTTTTAGTATGCCAAGATCCCTGGTTATTACAGGGCATTTGGTTGGTTAATGTTGTTAAAAATATCTGTATATCAGTCACAGAGACAAGCACAGCGTTCCCCAACACACACACACACACACACACACACACACACACCCCTCCTACAGGCCTTCAGTAGGAGATAACACTTGCAGACAGTAAGGTGATCATGATGGAAAAGACTCAGGACAACTCCCAATCCCTCTCCATTTCCCCAACTTCCATGCATATCCACTTTCACCCCCTGGAAACACAGTGGTCACAGTACTGTTTAGCCAGGGTCCTGAAAGATTAGGGCTTCACAAGTTACCTATTAAAATGCAAATGCTCCAGGCTGGGCTAAGACCTCTTGTCCTTATCTGCTAACAGCCTAAAGGGATTCCTTTAAGAAAAAGCTGCTACAATTTTTTAACTGTGTAATTCTGTCAGGAAGCATAAAATAAACCTGACCTACACTACATTTACCTGGAGGGCTGACTCTGCAAAACCAGAATTTCTCTGTCTATGACCACACCTAGAAATGATCTTCCAGCTCCCTCACCCCATCTATGCAGGTCTATGTTATGTGTGAGGGAGTAAATCTTACTGGCAGAAAGATAGGGAAGGAGTGTTTGTTTATTTGTTTTTTGCTACTTAAAAGAGTCTAAGCAATGCCTTCTTACAAAATAATGAGCATACCAGTAAGAGCTAACGTATTCAGCATGTAGTGTCTGGCATGCTCTGTTCTAAGCAGATCGTATTAACTCATTTAATACTCATTTATTACTTAAGTACTGCCCTTAAGGAAAGTATACATACTACCTCTATCTTATAGGTGAGGAGCCTGAGGCAAGGATAGATTTGGTAAAGTGCAAGAAACAAGCAGTCAGCGGGGAGTGGTAGGATTACTCTGAAGTTTGAGGCACAAAGATCACTGCAAGTTCAAGGCCAGCCTGGGCTACATAGTGAACTCAAGGCCAGTCCAAACTATGCCATGAGATTTTGTCTTAAAACAAAAACAAAAACAAAAACAAAAACAGAAACAAAACAGAAAAAATAAAGACATAAGTAACAAATAAGTAGTCTTAGCTAAGGCTCAAACTGAAGAGCCTGTTCACACCCTGGACTCTTAATTAATCCTGCACTTAATTTCTTTGAAACATGCATAATTAATCATTAATATTTTTCTTTTAATTTTTAAAATTTAAGATAGCATTCTGACACTGAAAAATTTTCTTCCCCCACTATGTCCCTTGAAGCTCTTCCTCAGCAGGCTTGTAATATATTTTCCCCATTCTATGGGAAAACTCAGCTCCTTAAATATTTGTATCTGTTGAAGGATACAAAGCAAACCTGAAACCCGTCGAGTTTCTTGGCTGGAACACAGTGTGACAGGCAAAATCACAGTCGGTTTGCTTGAGCACCTCTGTGGCTCAGACTCCCTGTTTAACTACAAGATGCCACACAGAAATTGCATCTGCACAGTGTGAGTGACTGACTGTCCATGCTGAAGACAGACAGCTTGGTGTCATAGATGCCCACACCTACACACTATAAAACAGGTTATCGTATAAAATGGATTGTCCTAAGTCAGTGGCCATCTCTGAGAAACTGTAGGGAACATATACACAGATTTTCTGTTATGTGGTAAATTTAGGGGATACTTACAAATTCTAACACCAGTAAGGAAGTCTTTTCCCACTCCATTGAGTTTTCATATCCAATCAAAAAGTGACCATGTACCTGAACCCTTAACCTCTTAGCTTCCATTGACAACCTTCAATTTGTTTATCCAGTAGCACCTCCTTATAAACAGTCTGCAGTATATTAGCTCCAGCTATATAAATCTGCAATTTCCAAGTAATATGGTAACTCTGAATTTTTAATGAAAGCATTGATATTAAAATCAATTGCTGGTAGTATGCCTTGTAGCTAGCCTCCATTCAAATACTACCTGTGAGCCGGGTGTGGTGTCACACGTCTGTAATCCCAGCACTTGGGAGGCTGAGACAGGAGGATCGTTGTGAGTTCGAGACCAGCCTGGGCTACAACGTGAGTTCAAGGCCAGCCTGAATGGCATAGTGAGACCCTGTCTCAAAAAGACAAGAGCAGGGGATCTTGCTCAGTGGCCTAAGCGCCTGCCTGGCAAGTGCGAGGTGGTGAGTTCAATCCCCAGTGTCGCAAAAAACAAAACAAAACAAAACAAAAAACAAACACTACCTTTGAAGTACTCTACCCAATTCTCCCTTCCATATTAGAGATAAATTAATCTAAGAGGGAAAGAAAGAAAGAAAGAAAGAAAGAAAGAAAGAAAGAAAGAAAGAAAGAAAAGAAAGAAAAGAAAGAAAAGAAAGAAAGAATGAATATCATCTTTCTCTTTTATATCTATTTTGGATCCAAAGTAGGTAATCATTCAGGTCAAGACAAGAAGTAAAAAGTATGAAGCCACTGACTTTAATGTGAAAATTCACCAGATTGTCAGTTCCTGTTATTGAGTGCTCTTCCTTAAGCCAGCACCCATTCAAGATGGCAAAAAGAATACAAAGCCAATTCCCTCCAGGACCTAATAATCTATAAGACAAAGGCAAGGATTCTTTTATTTTCCATCTTCCTTTTAGAAGTGTTTATGAAATACACAACAATTATGCCACCAGTGCCAAAAACATTGTGTGCCTGTGGATCGAGAAGTCATCCCCTAAATTGAGGAAAGGAAATTGTAGAACAGGAAGTTGAACTAACTGATCAATGATTTCTTTTTTTTTTATTTTAAAGAGAATAAAACAGAACAAAGCAGATCAGAACAGAACAATGCAAGCAATACAGGACTTCAAAACAAGACAACAGGAAATCAACAATGACTACCATAGTGTCTCTGATTTTCTTCAGAATAGTTGTTCATACCTTCACACACAGTAAATTCAAACAAAGCAAAATAGTATAAAATCAATCAGAACAAAAAAATGAAAGCATTACAGGCCTTCAAAACCAGGCAATAGGAAATCAACAATGGCTACCATATTGTTTCTTGTTTTCTTCAAAATAGCTGTCCATACCTTCTCACCTGTTTGAATCAAGTAATAGAAACAGACTAAAACCAATTAGATCAATGATTTTAAGTTATAGATTCCTGGGAATCCAAGGAGTTTTTGCATGGGTACTATAAATCTATATTCCTTTCAATCATAATACATAGACTGAATGAAGATTGATCGATCTATCTATCTATCCATCTATCTATCTATCATCTATTGTTATGGCTTAAATTATGTATGTCAAATATTCCCAGTAATAGAAAACTAATACAATTATCTAACTGCCTATGTTTCTAACTGTTCAAGAATGCAAACTCCTCAGCGAAATGGTTTGGGTCCAACCGAAGTTTTCACTTAGCAATGAAAAATCCTTCAACAAGCACTTAGAGTCTTTATGACTTAGTTTCCTAATTCTTAGTCATATAGAATTGGCAGGAAGAACAAAATAGATGATATGTTGCAAACTTACCTAAAGCTAATATTTATTTGGTATACACACACTTTTAGCAGACAAGTATTTCACACATTAGTCATTTTATATCTAATATTATATGGAGAGAAGACAGCAGATTTGCCCTTCTGCTTCTGTTTTGGAGAAGAACACAGAGACCAAAGAAACAGACCTCTAATACTTCCTCTGCTAGCCATTTCTGCAAATCAAAATTTTTGTCAGAAGCTTCTTCCTCCGAATCCAGCTTCAGGGACACCTCAAATTCCACAGGCCCTGTTGTTTATGCTTGACTGCTTGAGTTTCATTTCTCTACCACTGCTACAAAATGTAATATAGATTAAAGCTTTTGTAAACCAATATTGAGTCAAAATTTGGGCAGGGGGATGCTGTTGTGTATTGAGTACTTGGGTGCTCAGAGTCAGAAGTCTATAGTAAAAAGTGACATTAAAATATACTGGTTTCACCATGTTCTTGATGTGGACAGGTTAGGTAGAAGAAATGAGCAGACCTCTCCACCTAGATAGTGGATATAAATTTTGGAAGGCATTAAGTCAATATACAACATTTCTAAATGTATGAAAATAAACTGGTGTATCAAGTAGTTCTGCCAGGATAGGGTAGAACTTTTGTCTAGTTTTGGTGTTTATGTGTTTCTTCTGAGTTCTTGGTTTGTTTGTTTAGGTACCTGTCCTTACATAGTTTAGAAATTAGAGCATAGTTTGTTCCGTCTTATGTTTATGTTGTTGGTTAACTTTGTTTTTTATTTTTATTTTACATTTTTACTGGAACACTGTGTTCCAGTGTTTCCTAATCCTATGCTCTTCTTTGTGACTATGAAGAAGACTGAGATTGGTTAGATAAATTATAGTAGCATAAGGTACCAGTTATTGAACAAAGCATCCTATGTAGATTTCTGGTTGCCTCAACCCAGTCAACATTCATATTTCTTCTAAAAGTATTTAATAAATAATGGCAACAAAAGAAGAAAATATATTTACTAAACATGTTTTACATGTCAGATGCTTTGTGACACATTTTAGATGTTTATTATCTTATTAATCTCATGATAAAGCCATGATATAGATACAATCACTGTTCCAATTTACAAGTAAACCTCAAACATATAAACATTAGGAGTATTTGAATTCAAGTCTCTAAATTCACTACACATATACATGTATGAATGCACTCACATCAAACCAAAATAAAATGTATGCCTTACACTTTTCAAAACATCTCTCTACTGTCTTTAAAATCCGTCACTAAAACATTGTATGTCATGCGGCAGAAATCAGTCACTAATCATTCTTATCTAAAAGTTTCTGCTTACAAGTCTTTATAGCCCTGTATTCTCTCATCCCATAGAAAACTGTAAGTTTTAGATAGCATTTTATGGGGATTAGCTTTGAGTTTAATTCGATAGACGTAATTTAATTTAATTCAGCAGTCTCTGAGGAAGAACATGGTGTGAGGTCATAGTGAGTACCTCAGTTGCTTCAGCTGTGAAAGGGGTTCCTTCGTAATCCAGAATTTTGGCAAATATCAAATTAATATTGCGTGTTAAAAAGACTTAGTAAATGGCAACCTGTTACAGCTATTTAAGGCATTACTGTCTCTAGTGTCATCAACAACACTGACCTGGTGCTAAAAAGATGAAGAATGAGTCAGAGGGGTCCTGGAAAGGGAAAGAAAAGAAGTGTATGTAAGGAAAAATGGTGTTTGTGATGGATGATTATACAATTAAAAATTGATCAAAGTAGGGAAATAAAATCAAATAAGTTAAAACACGTAGATCCTTGTTCAAAGCATGGTTAATATTTGCTTTCCTGTGTCATGAATCAGATCAGAACCCAACAAAGGAGGAGTCTCTAAAAATCTCTCCCATTTGGCCAATGAGATAGTAGATCATCTGTGAATCAGGTGAAATTGTGTTGATTTGTAGATGAATACATCAGCAGGAAATTAAGTAACACAATGATTGGTAGCTCAGATGAACCTCAAAAGAATTTCAGCAATTACTGGCTGTATGCTGGATCACACACTAACAGCATATCATAATGGCTGAGTGTACAACTCTGGTTTTAGACTTTATGCCTTTGAACCCTATTGTAGTCACTTACTAGGTGGTACCCTAAACTTTCCTAAGATCCAGTTTTCCTATATACAAAGTGTAGACAGTAATAGCACCTAAGTCATAGGAGTTTGGCAAGAAGTGAATAAAATATGAGATATTTAGCATAGTGCCTGGCATATATTAAGACATTTGGTGATTGTTATTTTGCTCTGCTATGCATCTCAGTTTCCTAAATTGCAAATTGAATAATTGTGCAGGGATTGACAGTTTAAGGGAACCCTCAGACTGTGCCTAGACTTACACCTATCCCCTCACCCCCATTTTTTAGGTGTGCATATGGAGATATGGTGGAGAGTAGAATAAAGGGATAAAGATAAAATTGCTCTGAGTATTATCTCTGGAGAAAGAAGCAAACCCAGGCATAACTGAGTTAACCAGATATGACACATACAACATTTCCTTCTCCTTTTTGGTTTCAAGCTTATTTCTGAGGCTATAGATCCTGCCCAGTTGGCACCTGAACGCAAAGAGGAGATGGCTGCTGCCATGGATGGGTCTGCCCTGCTCTGGATAGCTCTGCTGCTCTTCTGTAAGTAGAGGGTCGGTTCCGCCTCCTCGAGGGGCCACGAGGGATCTGGGGAGCAGCAGGCATAGAAACTTCAGCAGTTTTAGTGATGACTCTTTCTAGGACATATTCAAATGGTGGAATATTTCTTATGGACTCTGCATTAGAAATAACTGGAAAGCACAGGAAACTGGATTGAGCAAAAGCTAAGGTGGAAGCAGACTGAGAGTCTGATTCCTTGCAATCACCTTGGCATCTGCTAGAGTGCAAGATTCCTAACAAGGATGGCAGGGTAGAGGGAAGAGAGAATCTCATTGTCCAGCTGGTTCAGATTCCTGAGATGTTTGGCCCTGAAACCTCAGTGGACATGGATCTCAATGCCAAACCCAGATCCCAACCCTCTGGAACCCCAGGGACTGGGAGATAGATGCTAACTTATTGTCTCTGGATTTTTGCAGCTCCGGATGGAATGCTAATGGGTGAGTCCTATCTCCTTGTCCCCTCAGCATTTCCGAGCGTCTGGACATTCCTCTGCCTTACACTTTGCCTGCATCCTCTCACTTCCATTTTCTGATGAGAATGAATCTACCCCTCCCTGGTCAGCCCCCTTTCCAACTCAGCCTTATATTTTCCTCTTCTCCATGTTTAAAGGCTTCTCATATGCCATTTTCTGTTCTCAAGTCATTTCCTCCTCTGTTTAAGTCAAAAACCCTGTCTACTGCCCATCTACATGTCTCAGCTTCTCCCCCAGGGTTTTTTGATTGCTTCCACTCAATTTGTATTATTTTATAATTGGGAATGCTGACACTCAGATTAAGTTACTTGCTGGAGTTCACGCATCTAAGAACAAAAAATATGGATTCCCGCACAAGCCTTTTGTGCATAAATCCAGTTCTCCTTTGACTATAGCACCCTCGCGTCATCACCATCTAGCTGTTTTCTTGGCCTTTGTTCAAATTTGCACCACATCCCTTTGCTCCTGGAAGCTGTTAGAGACTGACGTTCTTGGTGTGTTTCACTTCCTTGCAAAATTGACATATAGTTTTCACTTTATATTCACTTACAATTAAATAGTTACAAAATTTAGAATGTGGAAAGACCATGTATGTTTCATCAAACCCAATCAATACATTTTTATTGTACATGCTTGCAATATATAATGATTACAATTGTTGTTTGAAGTTGGTGTACATACATAATATATCTTAATTCTTGAATTTTAATGTTTTTCTCTTTTCACCCCGCTCCTCCTCCTTCCATGCTCCTTCCAACTGTGTCTCCCTTCCCATTTGCCATGCTCTATTTTCATCATTTTCCAACCTCTTTCCCTCTGCTGTATCCCTTCTCCTTTCTCCTCCCTTCATGTGAGAAAGATTTTCATATTTCCTATTTATCTATTTTCTATTTTGCTTCCTCCTTCCCTCCTCTCTATATATGAAATATTTAAGCTTGTGTGTCTAATTTATTTCACTTAATATTAGTCTCAAGTTGCATCCATTTACCTACAAATGCTTCAAGTTTAACTTTCTTTATGGTAGAGTAGGGCTTCATTGTGTACAAATACCACATTTTCTTTTTGATTCATCTGTTGATGCTAGCCCAATACATTTATTCATCTAATTTTCCTACATTCATTCATTCGCTTGATAAATGATCAATGAGCATTTACTGTATACCAGTCTTTGAGCTGAGCAGTGACTGAGTGTGACAGATGGAGTCCACATCTGAAAAAGAATTGGAATTCTAAAAAAAAAAAAATTGCAATTCTCACTTATAGATTCTGAAACTGAAATTAACAAGAGAATTAGAATAGGTGATCTCAATTCACATAATAAATTACTTTGTTCTTAAATCTCCTTCATCCGTGTCCTGTCTTCCCATGTTGGGAGGTTTCTGGGATCACAGTCCTTTAATGCTTCCCTTAGGAATTAGGATGGAATACAGGCAGTACAAGGGTACACTAGTTATTATTGACTCTTGACATATTTGTGGTTTTTGATGATTTTTCCTTTCTATTTCTCTTTCTATAATTTTATCTTCTTGAAGTCCCTCGGAAATCTGTGATCTCCTTGAGTCCCCCATGGAATAGAATATTTGAAGGAGAGAGTGTGACTCTTACATGTAACAAGAACAATCCCACTGAAGACAGCCCCACTAAGTGGCTTCATGGTGACAAGGACTTTTCAACAAACACTTCACATTATATCATTGTGAAAGCCAGTTTTGAAGACAGTGGGAAGTACCAGTGTTGGGGCCAAAATTTAAGCTGGAGTAATCCCATTTCCCTGGCAGTGTTGAAGGGTAAGTTCTAGGGAGATGGAAATACTTGTCTCCCATGTGAGGAATGGCCCATTGGAAGATGGAAAAGTAGGTTATTATAAGGATGAGCACATAAGGGTAACATTCAGGGCTTCCCATTCAAGGCTTCTCCATCCCTCTTCTACACCCACTCTAATGTCCACCTTTTCATCATCTTTCCATATTCTACTCACCTCTCAATATTATTCCTATACTCTATGTTTCTCTATCTTTTCAGCCTAGACATAGATGTGCATTATGTGGTCAAATGGCAAAATGGATTTATGAACATCGCAAAGCTGTGTATCTGGAATAGTATCAAAAGTCCTGATTTAAAGATTTACTCTGAATAATCCGTATGTCATGACTTAAATAGTAGGCTAATTATGAGGGGTATCTGTGTACATTCTTTATGTCATTTATTGTTACTCAAAAACAGTTCTTATGTTTGTTTCACTCACCTCCTGCCAACAATTAGCACAACATACTCACACATGGGGGTTAATTAGTAAGTGTTGGATTAACAAACTAATGATTTCACTGGGATGAATAAATGAGTGTTACATTTTTCTCTTCAATGAAAATAAATATTTTAACGTCTCTGAGTAAATTCCATTTATGAACTAAATCAGTGTAGACAGCGTCTTTACTTACTTCTAGTAGATTATAGAGAAGTCCTTAGAGATTCCTCCTAAAAAAATATACTTGCATAAGTTAACCATCTTCCCACTTGAAAATTTTCTTTTGCCAATGTTTTTCAATTACTGCAATGACAATGACTTACTGTTCACAAATTTTTTTTAGTATCTATCAATTCCTAGGCATTATGTTAGGCACTGGGGATAGCATGTAGAATGAGACAAGGCCTCTAACCTCATGAAACATAGAGCTAAATGGGAATGAGAACATTAGATTAAGAATACAAATTAGATTAAGAATACAAATAAATAAAACTTCTGCATGTGTTTTAAAGAAGTTTTGAGACCAACTACTATTAACCACTGAGTTGGGAAGCTTGAATAAATAAAGAGTAAAATAGACTCTCCTAAGCTACAATTCCCTGTTTATTTTCTCTTTAGTGGCTGGAACTAGCTGTAATAGTTCTGAAGGGAAATCTGCATTTCAGGACTTCCATGTATGAGTTCAGTAGAAAGGCATGAGTGATTTTATGGCTCCATATTGACTTTTAGAAGAAAGTGTTTACCAGTATAAAAGACAAGCTCCAAGCATTATTTTGTGTTTACTTTTAATTTATTTTATGAGTCAAGAATTGGGTTAATGATAACCTGTAATTTCTGATCCACATTATACTTGTAACTTTATCTATCTATCTATCTATCTCTCTCTCTCTCATCAATCTACTGATGATATATCTGCCTACCTACTTATACATGATTTATTGACAAGATAGCTAAGTACATAATTATAATCTATACTACTACCCATATATTGATGACATCTCTATAATCTACCTACTTAAAATCTCTCCCCCTTCCTTCTTCCCCATACCCCTGTTGTCCTTTCCCTCCATTTGTTGCTGAATGAATAACATAATGACTACTCTTCAGACTGGCTGCTCCTTCAGACCTCTCCCGAAGTGGTGTTGGAGGGTAAGCCACTCTCCTTCAGGTGCCATGGTTGGAGGAATCGGACCATCTACAAGCCAATCTACTACAAGGATGGCCGAGCTTTCAAGTACTGCTATGAGAACAATGTCTCCATTACCATTAAAAGTATGGTAGCCGATGACAGTGGTGCCTATAGCTGCTCTGGCCTTTTTAGCCCCAAGCACAGGGAGGATGATAGGTATTTCTCCGAGCCCCTCAACATTACTGTCATAAAAGGTGAGTTGATAAAGGAAAAAGGTAATAGTCCACAGCAAGAGAAGAGAGGCTGTCAGAGACTGAAGTGTTTGCAGCTTGTAGAATGGGGGCAACTACGATAACTTGGAAAGGTTACTAGAGCTGCAATGAGGCGACCAAAACTGTAGTATGTACCTCAATCTTAGAGTCCTTGTTGTTAAATGGTGATGCTAATACCTGCTCATACTGTGGAGTTTTTATGAAGATTGATGTGTTAATATTTGCAATATGACTTTGTAAACTGTCAAGCACTGTTGAGACATAAGAGGTTGTGATTTTTTTTTTTAAATCTCAAACTCTTCTGTTTCTCATGGGGGAGAGTTAGAAGAGTCAATTCTAGATTAGGAAAGCTATAAAGTCAATAAGCTATGTGCCTGTGTCTTGCAGGGCAAGGAAACAGGCTCGATGTAGAACGAATAGGCAGATGGGCTGCCTTTATGGCCCATATGAAAAACTGCTCTTCTCATACTTTGTATACAACAGGGAGAACCTTTGAAATAGTTGCCTTGCAAGGAAGAAATTGGATGTTTTTTTCTAGGCATGTTGATAATTATGTCTAAAACACATGAGACCAAAAGTCAGAATTAAGTTTTGCTGACAGTTCTGTTAATTTGAGACAAACATGGTATTTGTTTCTGGGTTTCCCATGTGTGAAATAGAAAATCTGCCCCAGAATCCACTGACATCACCTAAGGAACATAAGAAGATATTGATATCTATGTCTCATCTCCTTAAATTCTTATTTAATTAGTTTAGGGTGAGACTTGGGCATCAATGCTTTTAAAGGGTCTTTCAAGTAGTAGCCTTGCATAGCCACCATTGAGAAACACTGGTCCTTAAGTGATTTATCTCTGTGATAGTTGGAAGCTCTATAATTCTAGAAAAATTATTACTGTGTAATCAGAATAACAAAGTCACAAAACAGTTGAGTTGGAAGGTAACATAAGTACTCCAGTACTTCATGTCACCAAGCAGTTGTGCAAGAAATTATGGTTGATTAATTAAGAACAAGGTACTAGTGATCCCTTGATTTCACTCTGTCCCCTTTTAACCTCCAAATTGCAGATGGTGCTCATGTCAGCTTCAACAAAAGGGTCATTTTTCCTATGACTTTCCTCTTGAGCACATTGACTAGAGGAAAGGTTTTGGAAAGGAGTTACTGGAAATATTTAGTCCTCCTTAGGCCTCCACCGAACACAGACTGGGTAACCTAGTCTCTTGAGTGTTTTCTTTCTGTTACTGGAGGCCATGTCATATTAAAAATGAAGGATCATGCTTAGTCTTTCTCTTAAAAGAAGATGAAGCTCTGAATCTCATTCTTCAATTTCTAATATGAATCATGTTTCTTGTTGCATCTGTGTTTCCACTCTAGCTCCTCAGAGCAAGACTATCTGGCTGCAACTTGTTATCCCTCTGTTGGTGGTGACTCTGCTTGTTGTAGATACCTGGGTATTTGTCTCAACTGATAAACAGTTCAAGTCTCTCTTGAAGATGAAAATGACTGGGCGGAACCCACATCCTGTGGCAGGTCACTAAAAGAACAATGTCGTTGCTTGAAAATCAGTTTGCAACAGCAATTTTTTTTCTACAGCATATGGAATTGTTTTCCATCTCTCAAACACAGATCTCAAAATACGTAGAAAAATCTGTGGTCAAGGGTTTATAGAAATGCTTCTTTAAATGAAATATAACTGGTTATGTCACATGTAATACTAAGTGCACAATAAAAACTGGTTGGATAAGTGCAACAATGAATAGATTCATTTATTATTAGCCTTTGCAAAAGGGAGCAGAATTTGGATATAATAGGTATGAGACCATGTAAAATGATGCTCTTGAACACTCAAGGCTCATTTATTTGTCTTTTTCTTTTTCTAGTTCTAAAAGCAAGAACTATGAAGATCTAGATTTAAAATATTTTCTCATGACCATTATGAGCTAGAAATGAGGCAACATGGTAGGAGGTAGTCGAAGTTGATAATGTTTATTTTTCTCTCCCCCAGCTTATTATATATAAACTTCTTACTTTTGGCTGACTATTGTCTTAAGGAATTGACCCTGGAAATGAAGTTCAGTCCAAAAATTCTATTATTATTTTACCCCTCTAATATATCCCAAAATTATACCTTAAATTTATGTTTTACCTTTATGAACATTAAATAGCCACTTTGGAAAAAGCAAATAATAATAATCAAAACATTTACCTCTGAAAATAGTCTAGGATTGAAATAATTTGTCAAACACAGGAAGTAAACAGTTTTGTAGTGTTTAGTTTCACTTTCAATGTCCATCACACAGAACGAATGTAATTAAATTTCCCTCCTAAAAAGTCATCCCTTGTAAACAAACAAAGCCATACAGGAGAAGACAGACTCCAAAGACCCTAACTCTTCTATTTTCTAGGTTTGTGATTTGAGAAGACATTCTTTTACCATCATGGGTGATAGTATGTCATTGCTAAAATAGGAATTATAACAGTCATCCAGTCTACCACTCTTCCTACCCTACTGTCCATGAACATGGTTAGACTGAGGTCTTACAGAAAGGCCCAGTGAATAGAGGTACATATTATCAGGGTTCCACAGGAGTTCATTGCAGGGAATGAGCTGAGGGGGCCTCTGGTTCACTCAGACTCCACAACAATTAGTAGAGGACAGGTATCTGGGAGAGAAATTTACAAGTAGTATCTATTAGACCTATAAGTGCCATGCTTAAAAGCAATGTTTCTGGAGTAGAGACAAGAAAGAAACTACATGAGCCTTTCTTTTTGTTTAGATTTATCTCTCCTTCTAGACAGGTATCGGTATGAACTATTTTTACAGAGTCCTTCCTTTTTGTTTTTCTTTACTCATTATAAAGAGGTAAGAAGTGGCCAGATTTCCATTGAACAGTTGTCATTGGTTTCATGTAGCAAGGATTGGCGAATGGAGGGGAGATGCCTTCTGAAACGATGGGCCAGAAGTACCCCCAGGATGTTTCCTGGTGTTCTAGGAAAGGATCCCTGCTTACTTCAGTTCATAGCCTTGAGGCCAGCACATGCGTTCCGGGCACCTTGTTCCAGTGATCTCTACAGGAGTCAGCATCACATGGAGAGCAAGTTGTTCAAACTTTGTGTCAGATGTGGGTCTGAAGCCAAATGACTCAGTTAAGACCTAAAAGCTACTTAATGTGGGTAGAAAGTCCAATCTTCATCAGCTTGAGGTACATGTCCTGAGAGTTTCTGTATTCTTGAGTGTCACAGTTCACATTTGCCTCCCTTCTTGTTGTCAGTCCAAGCTTAGAAGGCCATGGATAGAGAACAGATATGGAGATGCAGGCTACCACTAACTGACTGAGGGGGTGGCCAGTTCCTTGCCAGTCTCTGAGATTCTATTTCCTTTTTGTAAAGTGAGAGGTCTGGAAAAAGTTTTCTGTAAGGTTCCTCCAGCTCAGACATATGTCATTCATTCTTCTGTCACTCAGTTGCCCTGCTGTGGTTGTCCAGGCACAAAGTGGCCTAGAAGGCATGCCCAGGAAGCTGCAGTGTGAACTTCTCATCATGCGCCACACCTATGTCCTTCCCTTCATCTGCTCTCTCATGTACCTAAATTCTGTGTTTATTTAAGATCTATGTCTGCCATTTTTTTCTTCCTGTTATTGTCTTGATGGTTATTCATAGCCTATTCAAGAAAGAATGTAGAACAGAGTTACGAATTAAGGATTTTGTAGACTTCATAGCGTACTATGTCTGAAGGAACCTTTTCAGTTTAATACACATAAAATATTTTCTGTTGATACCAAAGAAGGAGTATGTTATACACATCACTAGAACAATGCATCCCAGGTTCACTCTTTTGGCTCCTCAGTCACCTCTGACTTCTTAATTGATAGTTCTAGCCCAGAGCACAGCACAACTTTTGCTCTCCCTTAACAGACCACCACAACTCCGCATGAGCTCTCTACCATGAGAAGCTGGTTTCTATAAATCAAGGCACAATTCTCTACTTGTGGCCAATGGGATAGAAGTTGTCCAGGATATACTTAGTGTTGACACTCATTCAGAAGACTTACCTGGTTAGTAATCTGGGGAACTGAGAGTTCAGGAAAGGCTATGCTCCTCCTTCTACCCACCAAGTGAGAAATGAAGAAAGCAGAAGTGTCTTTCTGAACCTAGAGATGAATCTTCTTCTTACGGATGGTAGAGGCACCTGAGGATACCTGAGGATTGCCCAGGTCTTTAGATGAAATCAGAGAGTGGAGCTGCCTTCCAGACTTAAATCATTTGCCCAGTTCTGAGCAGTTACATCCAAGTCCACATTCTCATCTGGTACATCATCAACCTCCACAGAATTCTCACCCAAACTCTTTCACTGTTTAAATGTGCCCAGGATCACAATCAACTTCACCTGTTTACACAATGGCTAGCACCACACACACACATGCACACATACTTCCCCTCCTGAAAACTGGAAAGTCACAGCCCCACTTTCAGTATTTCCTGTGATGTTTGAATTTCAGTGTAACTCTGAGAGTGGTCAGCAACCTCTCAAGTTCAGTGTACCTGGCTGCAATGAAGCTGAAATTACCCTCTGTGAATTGAAAGGGGAAAAAATTCAGATTTTTATTCTCCAGGAAGATAACACTACACAACTGCCATCTAAATTGACTCACAGTAAATATAACTCAATAAACAGAACATAAATATTTTTAAAAATTAAAATGTAAAAGCCACTTATCTACCCTTACTAAAATATGTTAAGACTAAAAATTTCACTCTTTATTTATGCCAATTTTTCTAGAAATGTGATGCTAAAATTGAGTTCTCAGTTTATGCCAAAATGGGATGCTAAAATTGGGTTCTCAGTTCTAGAAAAGGGATTTTAAAATGTTGCCTGTTTTCATCCCCAAGAAACAGACTCTAAGACCCAAATTTCAATGCAGGAACTTTATTCAGAGGAATCTCAGTCTCTGCTTCTG
>RJWT010012501.1:0-22411 GCA_004365215.1 Cuniculus paca
TCCCAGGAAACTCTAGCGTAAGAAAAGGGTTAAGAGGCTCTGATCTTTGAGTTCCTTGTCCTGCCTCACAGCTGAACTGAGTTTAGGACACAGAATGGTGGCCTGGCATGGAGGAGGTTGTATTTGGTGGTACACAAAGCATTTGGGCCTTTGTCTGCAAAAGGGAACCACATGAGTTCTAGAGATGCTTCTCCACTGATTGTAATATTGAAGGGAGTAACTTCTGATGGTAGAAGGGAAGACTTTTAATTGGGTCCATCCATAGGTTAGAAAAAGGACCAAGCCCAGGTGTGGATTTTAGTGTTCCTTCCTGACAACTGTTGGTTGTTTATTGAACAGAGCATCACCGAAATGGACGGATTTTTCAGGCCTGATGCACAGAAAACCCTGCTTCCCAAAACAGGGGCACAGATGTCCTTGCAATCAATAGGTGATTGTCGCTTGGGCGGATTAGAAATCTGGTTTTATGCTTGCTGTAAACAAGGATGAGGCTTGGCCTCTCTGAAGCACACTTTTCATCTATTATTGGCTACTGGGTAATTTTTATTTAGTGTCAAACTTCAGAGTGCAGCATGCTCTCAGGGGGCACAGTCTCTCTCAAAAGTATGGAACTCTGAATGTCCTGCTGGTGAGGCCCTTAAATTTTTTTTAAAATCTCATTCTTTCTCTTAATCTTCTTCACAAATTCCAATTAAATATTTCCAACTAAATATTTGTATCCAACATTCCACCTCCCACAATTAAAAACCATTGCTGGAAGAACATCCTCCGTGGTTCATGAATAATTTCTCATCAAGTAATCATCAGTAAACTTTTTATTCCAAGTAAGTAATCAGTCCAACAGTCCAAAGAAAAATTCCAAATCTATGTTTCAAGGATTACTGAAAAATATGTACCCAAAAACAATTTTCCCATAAATGATTTCATCTAGTGACTCCCTTCTCTTTCTTCCCTTCAAATCCTGGGTTAAAGAAGCAAGTGCTGGGACACAGGCACGCTTGACACCGTGGGCGTATGGGGTAGCCGTGAGGGCCACCTGCTTTCACTTTTCTGTATTTTCACAGAATCAGGTATGTAGCAACCAAGATGAGAGTGCAAAGGAAAAAAGAATCAGTAGCAGGCTTCATAAACAATGCACAGGAGATTAAAACTCCCTTGTTGGGAGTTTAAAACTTAGAGAAGTCCTTCAGTTTTCCAACAATGGCATTATAGCTTTTGATTTTTAGAGGATCTTTTAAAGATGGTTTCTTGAGTCATCATGAAAGTGGTTTTCTATGATAGCTCAGCTTTCACATAAGTAACTATTTTATGCTCTTAATCAAATATGAGCGTTAGCATTTGTTTATCTTAGTAACAGTTTGTTAAAGATGCAACTATTAACAGCATTGTGAGCAATTATACAGATATGTACTCAGATATTTAAATTTAAATGTTTTCAAATCATAAAACCTTAATTTTACCACAACAAGAAATTACCTAGTATTAAGGTTGTTCTTCATGAAAATGACAATCAAACCTTGTAAAAAGTATCACCTTTTTTCTAAAAGTAGCATATGCAGAATTGCCACTAGGAGTTTGAAATAATTAATGCAAGAAGTTTTTGACATAAAAAATAGGTAAAATGTTTTTCAACTATGATTACATATTTTACAAACTTTTATTCACCTCTTAGAAATATAAGATGGCCTTCATAACTTCTATACTTTTTGCTACGGTGTTTCTAAGAAATAAAGTTAGGATCTAGATTAATTACATTTTTTCATTGTGATTAATAATTTAAATAACTAACCTAAATAATTTAAATAAATAATTTAAAGTGCATATTATAACGTTCAATTAATGAATAATTTTAAATTTTTCTAGTAAAATCTTAATTAACAATTATCTATATATGTGTGAATAAGATGGTGTGTGTGTGTGTGTGTGTGTGTGTGTGTGAATAAGAGAATTAATGCTAAAGTGAAGGTTGTCAAATTCTGGCCAAATTAAAGGTACATGATCACATGAATTGATTTAACATAATATTTTTATCACTTTAGTAATATAAAAGGAATCTCTTTATTTATTTATTTAAGAGAAAAAAGACACAGAAAATAAAAAGCAAACAACAAAAGAGACAAACAACAACAAACCCAAAACATTAACAGTAGAGGTTTACAAAACAAGATGATAGTAATTTAACAATGGTTGTAATATTGCATACTGTTATCTTCAAAAGGGTTGCTCAGGTCAGGTATAGACATGTAAAACTGATCTAATCATATGAGTATTAACTGTTCTTTTCCAAGAACTAATACAATTAGTAGTATAGTCATTTTTGCTATCCTACATATATATCTACAAATTTATCTTTTTCCTTTTCCCTTCCTTCTTTAAAAGGAATCTCTTAAAACTAAATCATTTTTATGTTTATTTCATAAAGACAAAAACAAAGTAGTCTTTTAATTACATTGGCATTAAATTAACTGATATTAATAAAATGTTATAATGATGTTAAAGCATATAAAAAAGTAAATATTTAAAAAGAAATTATGCTTAATAATTAATAGAAGTTTCTGATTCCAGATGTAGTCCCACTATTCCATCCACCCTTATCCAAAGGATAGAAATTAAGCATAATAATCAAATGAGTCTTTTGTGATATAATAAATGATGACCTGTGATAAAATGAGCACTTTACACAAAAGTATTATTCCCGTGATTTTGTAATCATCTTCCAATTACAGCTTTTTGCAAATATTTACCTTACTTTGAATAAATCTCTGACTTAACAGAATCCCTAGCAGATAATAGCAGTCTTTGGAGGCGTCTGTTGATAGACACTGATACACAATATGTACATGTATATGCCTATAACCACCCACTCAGACAAAAAGAATGAATATTTGAGAGAGAAAATCATTCTTATCTTGGCTTTTACAACCGACTTCTAACGTATTTTGAGAAACAGAAGCAACTTTCCAGAGCATTCAGAGGGAAGAGATGAATACATGCAGTACTTGAGTCGCATAAAAAAAGGAACTGTTAATAGCATCTATTTATAAGTAACCTACACAAAACTGCATTATGCTACCTAATGATAATTAGGGGGAAAGGGAATCAAAGAATTCAGGACTTGCAAATAAATAAAATATTCCCTCTCAAATTAAGCAACAAATTCATAAATAACAAGGCTTATGCCATGGATTTGAAGGAGGTCTCTTTTGTAACATAAGACAAAGGGAGCATAGAGGAATAAATATTGATTGAACTAATCATCTGATGAATAGAAATGAGATTTACCAGTGCACCAATATAATAGGCTATGTTAACTAGTTCTTTCATGGCACATATGCTGCCCTTTCAACCCCTGACCCCATCCATTCAGTTCTTAATGAGGGAAACCACAGGTGTTACAACGGCACTTATAGTGAATCAAGCTTCATATAATAACCATGTGGCTAACTAATGACATTGTATGTGGATTCTTATAAAAGGAAATATTGTGTTCATACTGTCACAAAATTATTGTGTACTTCAAAGCACTTAGAGTTTTGGCATACAGGTAATCTTTAAAATACATCTGTGTGGCTATCAATACTTCAAGTTCCAGCTTTGGTGACTCTGTGATAAGGGAATTGTATTAATGCTCATTTGGGGAGCTAAAAAATGTTTTCGACGTGTACTTTACCCACATTGTTGCGTACCTTATGATGTTAACATTTAAAAATAACACTTGGAAGGAATAGTGTTTTATACTTAACATAGCATGCCTTTTTTTGGTTAGTGTTTATTTTATAAAGATAAAATAAATTACTACTATGCAATAATAACTGGATAATCAGTTGTATTTTAAAATTAAATTAGGGTCTTCTTGTCATAGGCATGTCCTTACAAAAGCCAAACTGAACTTGACATCTTTTGATAAAACATAGGATAAAATCTTATTTAAAAGCATGTTCTTATAAAAGAGCAAAAGTAATTTGCTTTGATTTAAGCATATTCAACCCTGAACAGTGAATATTTTATTAACTGGATGGGTATGCTGACTCTGTAAATTACTGTATTAGAATGAGTATTCATTAATGCCATTTTTGTGTGATTTGCTAACATATTATGTGGTCCTGGGTTATAGTTCTCTAATTCAGAGAACTCACCAACATCAGCAAAAGAACAAAATAATCTGGTTGTTTACTAAATTGTGCTTTTTGTTGCTAGCTACTTATTATTGTATGTTCATGTAACCAAATACCCCGGCACAGTGAAGCACTTGAAAGATTTGAGATATTTAAAGAAAGCTGTTTCATAGATGTTACCTCATAGTGGAGTTTTTTCCCAATAAATACTACAATCAATAAATTTTGAATTATATTTTAATAGTCATAAATGTCCAATGAAGCATCCTTCTTTTAAAGACTGCTACACCATTTCCTAAATTGCTTAGATTCTGTTGTTGTCATGTGATAATAGCAGATATATGATATTTTATTATAAATTAGAAGTATGAACACTGGTCTCTGAATTTGGGCAGAAAATTATCCTTCAAATAGAAACTACAAAAGTTTTTCTGAAAGGCCTTGGCATTTATAACCAGAAGTTGGCATAAAATAAATATTAGCTGAAAAAATATATATGTATATATCCACACTCCTATTTAACTTTTTTGACTGGTTTTTTTAAAAAATTTTTTCAAATACAGGTTTATTTGCTTGTTTAGCACCACCTGGGCTTGATTTTGCCCTCTTCTGAAAACTCGGTCAAGCTCATTGATCAGTTCATTTCTAGGAGCCCACATTAAGACTCACTGTCATGCATGAGAATGACATTATCTTCCCGAAGCTGTTCTCACTTCAGCTTTAATTTTATAAGTGATGAGCTCAAATAGGTTGTCTTTTATGTCCATGTATGCACATACTAAAGGAAAAGTATATGGCACACATTTATTCACGACTTATTGTGCATCAACCCGAAGTAAGGGACAGGAAGGAACCCAAGGATGCTCATGCTGATAAAGCCAGCTAATGAGCACAAAACCAGGCGCATGCAAGAGCAGAAGGAAATGCAGCAGGGATGCTGTCAGAAGTCAGAACGTCTGTCACAGGGGAAGTGATATTTTGAGATGGGCCTTGAAGGATGAGTAGAAGTCCCTCTTTTGGTTAATTTGTTCATCATAAATCTATTATATTATTGTTTGTTGTATTCCTCAGCTTCCTTATGTACTTGAAACTATGGGAAATTGAGTTTATTAAGGTAACATTATCCAGAAAAGAACATAACCTACAGTAGAACTAGTAGTAATATTGTTATCAAAGTTTCTCAAGAGATTTTTTTTAATCTATGGTAGTTCATAAAATGGCACAAAAAATATACTGAAGGAAAATGCCAGTATGAGGAAAAGGGCATAACTTGTTTAAAAAATATATCACCAAGAAAAGAGTTGAAATATCCCCATACATTTTATTTTATAAGAGAAATTCTCATTTTTAAAAAAAATAAAGAACTGGCTGATATATAAGCATTTAATTTGATTTTCTTTAATGTTTAAGCTATTACCTGAAAATATTGATAGCTACTCTAGAGAGTATTTTAAATTACACGATATCAGTGAGAACAAAGTCCGATAAGGTAACGGTGTAGGCAATTTTTGAGGACCATGGTGGTAGTCTTCAAACTCTTCAATTCCAAGAATTTAGATATGATTATATCTGAAAATTAAGCTATCAAATCAATACATAATGGCCCTGCTCACTTCTGAGCTATTCTTTCTCTTAACGTATTTCAACAAGGAAAATTCTGGACACTTTTAGTAATAAAAGCCTACTACTGTGAGGAGCAAATATGGGCAGGTCCATCCTAGCACTGTTTATGGGTGAATCTCTGATCAGACTGCAACACATGTCCCTAAAGTTCACAGAGAAGACTCTTCTTTTGAAATAATAATAATTAATAATAATTTATCATTCCAGGCTTACACATTAGCTTTCGTGAGCTTAGCTGACGTGGACCCTCATACTGGTACTAATTCACTCTCAAACACTGGTGAGGTCAAGTTTCTGAGCTTGTAAAACTGAAAAAACACAGAAGGGGCTAGAGAGAATTCCAGTAAGTAAATGCCACCATTTAAAACTTTCAGGCAGCCAAACTGTCAATAGGGAATGAACTCTCTGTATTAGCATGAACGCCATCTTCAGATTTCTATATAGGGAGCAGGACAACACAATCACCTTTTCAGTACTGAAGAACATGATTTTCTTTAACACTAAAGAACAGAATTGGTTGTGCTCTTCTGTTATAACCACATCCAGGTAATATGATGGCTATGACATTTGATCTGTTTGTTTCTTAGAATAGAGGGGATTCGAGGAGTGGCAGCATGACCCTATTTTAAGGCCTTTTCTAAAATGGTGAAAGGTTGAAAAGTCCCTGTAACTTTTAGTAGGTTTGATTGAACAGATATTTCATAAGACAATTGGTTTCTAGGCACACTTTCCCCTATCCTTTATTGAAATTTGTCTCTGGTATTGTATGTTATGCCTGGCCAGTGTACTATTCTGGGTGGTAAATACAGATTGAACCTTTGGAAAACAGTGGTTTTACTTGAACTATTATACATAACATGAATCTAGCTTTTTTTTACTGTAGCTTTTATGGAAATATGCCTAGTACTTAGTAAACATTAAGCCACTATTGTGATCTTTTCATTAAAACAGCTATTTAAAGGCAATCTTATTAAATAGAATCAGAATGCTTTGTTGCCTGTAATTAACTCTACAAACATCAAATTCAGACATCTGCACCATTTTTATTTGCCAACATAGTATAATGAAAAGAGTGAAACTAGTCATTTGAGAAACTACCTTAAAATGTTTCATTTCACCTGTCCAAGGCATAAACTACAACAGTGCTTCATGAAAATCCGTATTCTACATTTCCTGAGTAAAATTTCATTACATATAGTTAGAACCACAATGAACACTCAAATTGTATTTTCTATCCAATGGAGGTTGACTTCTAGATTTCAGAATCAAACAATTACACACAAGTTTAAAGAATGTAAACATGTTGATTTCCTGATGAATAATTGGCTATCATTATCATTGTCAAGTCAAATAATAAAATTATTGCACAGAAAATTTCCTTTTAACTTATACATAATTTGTGTCTGGCACATGAAAAGGAATTAAACACTTTTAAAGAAAGGAGAAGAAACCTTGTTCCAGATTTCCACAGTTGTTGAATATGAGCAAATGCCACACAGTCTGGTAGAATAGATGAACATTTGTTCAGGAAAAACACATCGCATCATGAAGGTACCGTACTTCCTGGCAATAATTACTTTTACAGAAAATACTTTAAAAATTATTTAGAAATTTGGGATTCTATATTAATTGATTCGATCAAAATTAAATTTAAAACAAGCAGTATAATATTCTGGGGATTTTTCATTTAAATGCTCTGTACTCTTAATTACACCTTCATCTTTGCATATTTATTTTCATTATTGTTGCAAAAATGTATTAAGTACCTAAGAAACAGGACTTTTAAATAAATTTTGCCAAGAACAACTAGAAAATATGGATAATATAAATACCCACAAGGTAACTTCATTACTTTTCTAGTTATGTTCCTTTGTTTTATTTATAAATAATCCAAAAGATCAATTCTGGCTTCTACCTGTGCCAGAATCAATTAAATTTCTGTTATTGGCTTTAGAGAGTGTTCTTTTGTGATAAAATAAATTCATTCTGAATTTCTTTCTACCTAAGTTTTGTTGTATCCTCATTTTCATTAATGACTTTTGGAAGAGTATCTAACATGGTCAGCTGATTTAGAGTCAAAGATGACTTACTTTTTTCCTATAAAGCACTGGTTATATATATAAAACAAATTTGTAGGTGACATTTTCAGTACTGGATCAAGTTTCAATCTAATTCAACAAATCTTGATTATTGAACACTTTATACTGTGTAAGATACAATGCCCTCCAAGACAAGTGTGAAGCACATGAAGTGGTTATAAAAGCCCTAAAGAATTCCTTACATAACATTTGTTCCATGTGAATTCCTCAAATGCCTACTGCTAATGATGTCCCTTTTTCTTAAATGAGAAATATGTATGCCTTGCCCATAACTATTTGTTTAAAAAGGTTGATGTCTAAGAGATTGACCAAGCCTTGGCCAAACAAGGTCTTCATACTGAGTCCAATTCTGTTTTCAGTAATCTTCCCCAACTCCATCCTATTTTTCATTTTTAAACTCCCTTGCACCAATAGTAGACATCATTAATCAGTCTTGGAACAAATCACTTGTGAAGTCCAGATGCAACCTCCACCATCATTCTCCAATATTGAGAAACATTAACCAAAATTCTCACTATTATTTTGATCATATAAAAAATAACACAATAAAAATGTCAGTTAATCATAATATCCCCTTGGGCAAACATGGATCTTCACAAATGTCACTTTCAGCCTATTATGTGAATACACGTGGCTGTCCCTTGGTTTGTCAATTCTCTCTTCTAGGTTTCGGGCCTGTCAAGAGAGGGGTTATCTCTCTTTGGCCATATGCATTTCAAGCAAAGAAGTGGGTTATAAGCCTGACATACCACCATTTACCCACCTGAGTTAATTGATTTTGTCTGATTGACTACTGCTGAAACTGTCGTCAACACACTATTTATATCAAAGGTCTTTTATCATGTTTCTATGTTTTGTACAAGCATATTTTCCTAAGGGAAGAACCTTGACAGCATTAAGAAGATGCCATGTCTAATGTCTAATTGTACCCAGGAATATAAAGAAAGAAACCAATTAAATCTGACATTAATTCTAAAGAAATGCAGAGTTCCACTACTCCATAACAATATTGCAATTTAATTTGTTTTGCATTTTGGCTGAAACATAATATTCCTTACATTCAGCTACCATTATACAATTAATTTTTATGCTTTCAAATTAAGCCCATTTGTATTTCTTTAAAAGCATAATTATTAGCCTACTTTTACTGATTTTTCAGGCCTCTTAAAGTTGTAAACTGTATTGTACAAAACATAGCATGAAACACTGACATTACTATGGTTATTTTCCAGTCCTGGATTTGATCATGTTATGTAATAGTCCTGACTCCCATGAGTCACCAAAATTTGACCAGAGATCCTCTTAAAAAAGCAGACTTCACTGGCTTTTCTTCATTTCACATTTAGTATCCACTATGTTTAGTAACATCAGGTTGAAAAGACTGTACACTTATCTGCAGTGATCCTCTTTGTTTTACTACATGAACATACCTTTTTTGCTTGCTCTATTTTAGAAATAGTAGTATGTTTCTTTATACTCATTAATTCTGTCAGTCTTTGTACTGCAGCTGCTCTTATGGAAAAACTCTGAAAACATTTAAGAAGCAAACTGTGTAAACCTGAGAGGAACTGACAGATGCAGTCTCCTCTCTTTACAAATGTAATAGTAGGAAAAATTGATAATAATATCTTGCCTGTGTTTCATGCTCTGCAGTTCTTAATGAGCTCATGTAGATCCTATCTCCAAGATCCGCTCAGCAATCTTGGGAGACAGGCAGGACCGAGTTAGCTAAGCCAAAGAAAAACCCCAAATACAAATTTGAGGCTCTTTTAAACTGTTTTAACATGTAGTTTCTGCAATTCAAAATAGTCCCCAATCAAAAGCATAAATATTTAGCTTACAGAGTAGCTACAAGTTGATAGTAAACATTTAGAACAAAAAAAGAAATCAACCTCATTTAACTCATTTAAAAGTTTTAAAAATGAGAGAAATTTTTATTTATTAAATGGTAGTATGACGATTTGAAGCATAGTGTTCTCATATTTTATAGTAAGAGCTTGTATTAGTAAACCTTTTGAATGTAAACCCTTAAAAGTATCACACTTTTTCCCAGTAATTCATCTTCTGGGACTCTTTCTAAAGGAAATAAAGTGGCAATAAAGCCCTGTATCTAAATACTTGTGACTAAAGACATTGTGTAGCCTCACTGTGATGTTTTCAATAATACAGAGAAAGTTATGTTGTAATGCCCTGCATGACACATTTTCATATCATGTATATTCACTGTCTATACTATTATGTATTTGCCATCTAGTCAATATACCTAACTAGTACTAACTGTGTTTACATACCTAATAATGTGTCTTCGGAACTGTGGATAAAATAGTGAACAAATAAAAAGTTGTGACCTCACTAAACCTAAGGACTAAGAAAAAATAGAGTGCAGAATTGTACATACGTACTAAATTGTGTAAGAATGCATTAATGAGAGATTGAAGAAAACAAAAATATTTAAAAGGCACCTCTGGATATTAAAATTTTAGAATATTGTTTTCTTTTATATTTTCTTTTCTGCACTTTCAAAGTTTCTTAGCGTCTGTAGATTTAAGTGTCAAAGTGAATGTTCAATTAGTCTTTCATAGTAGTAAGTCTGTAGTTTATCTGTTTGCCTGCAGTCCTCTAGTATGCTGATTGAATTAATGCTAAATGCTTAATAGCTCATTGAGAAAATTAACTTACTTGCCATTTGCCCAACTACTTTATTCATCCCTAAACATTTATCAAGGAACTATTAGGCACTTTTAATGGTTGAAATACTTTTAAGGAGTTATATTCAAAGGTTTGTACCAATATAAACTCCTCTCCTAAGTGTAAAGGATGCAAGATGAATAGGATTCAGTCCCATATTCTAAATTGCTCAGAGCTCATCCTTCTTGAAAGTCATATGCTGTAATTCACAATGGTCACTGTCAATAGCAGTAATACAAAAAAAGAGAGAGAAAAAGAAGAGGAGGATGAGAATGTATAGAAGCAGGAACAGGAGGTGGAGATCAGGAAGAGTTTTGTTTTGTTTTTAAATTTGATATCTTTGGGGAAAGCTACATTCTGTCATACTAAGCTCTTATAAGAGTAGGGTAATATAACTTTTTTATCTCTGAAGATTCATATTAGTATAATCATTGAAGAAAAGAACAAGATCCTCACATAGAAAGATTAGTCAGTTGGCTCCATGACCCTCCATTGAGTGAACCAACATCTCTCCCCTAAAAAAATTGTACAACTTTGAAATCGCTAGGGATATTAAAGAATACAAACACGAACATATTCAGATCCCATAAGAATATGGAAGATGAACTGACTCTTACTGATAGAATTGTAGGAATATTTTAAAAGTTCATTACTTTGTTTTGATTGACTTTACTCTGTTTTGTTTTGTTTGGTTGTATTCTTTTCAAAAAAAATTTGCCTCAAAATATACTCAATATATTTAATCAGATAACTGAATACTAAGTTTTAGTGTATTTTAATCATAGCAATCTGATGCAGAAATATCTGCTTCTAAACTTATTTGTAGGAATTACAGAAAGTTTTTCTCAAATTTTATTTGTGTTGGTTATAAGTACCCCTGTGTCACAGGTTGAGTTTTAGGCTTTTCATGGGTGTGTTTATGTATGATGTATTTGTCACTCTGATAATTTAAATTTCTTTACTTACAGGTGTTTCTCTGAAAACATTGCTTTGTTTTATTATGGTGTATGAGAGTTTCTGGGCTCATTTTATCTTTCTTTTTGGAAGAAAAGAACATGAATGCTTCTCAGCTGATCATGCATGTTCCTATCTGAGAGGCTGTGGACAGTAAACACCTGTTTATTTTCACTCAGGAGTTTAAAATGCCTATTCTCTGAAGAAGCTTCAATGACCTCAATGTTTAACTTTTTTGCATTAAAAATAGATTTTTTTAATGACAGACTGTTAATTGATATAAGGCATGTATTTCAGAAGGAGTTTAAAGAAGTAAACTTGGTTGTTATAGAAAAATTAGTTCTACTTTCCTTTACATATTTATATAAATAAGCTCTAAAATATTTATATTTCAAAAAAATAAGAATATAATAAAATAGTAGTAAATAAAAGTCAAACATAGCTATAGAATTAAATGGAGAAAAAACCGTGTGTGCTAAAAGATGAATTTCTTTTAAATATTTATTTTCAGGCATAGTAAATATAAAATTTGTCGCATATGTGTGTTATGTTGTCAGTTGTATCTAGGATTAGTGATAATAGCTCATTTCAGAAGAAATTTTACCTCAGAACCTATGTTCACAAGGAAAAAAATGTTAAATGTAATGCGTATTTTTGTTACAGAGAAATATAACCTGGTGATTAATAAAAGACTTTCAAACATGACAATATTGACATTAGAATAAAGCTCTGCAGTGGAATTGAAATGGAAGTATAAATTCCAGGAGAAAAGTAGGCACTGTAAAAATTTCTGTTAAAGAGCCTGTTTATGCATTTTTCTTTTCAAATGTATGATATACATACCAAAACACTTTGAGATTTAGATTCCACTGACATATTTACAGAACAATTCACTAAAATACAAAATCTAGAGTGCCTTGAAAATTACATCCCTTGGAGTGATAGTGTGTATGTTGCATAGTCTGCTTTTCCGTTAATTCAAGGATGAAGGATAGTGTCCTAGGAAACCACGTCCATCTTCAGGATGGTCTGCTGTACTTTCTGAGGTGTATATCAACCTGGTACCCTAACTGTTTAGGAACTGTGCTAGCTGAGTATCTGGGCAACTGCAATTTTGAACTGAATAATAAGCCACTCTCCATGAATGCTTCTCAGCTGATCATGCATGTTCCTATCTGAGAGGCTGTGGACAGTAAACACCTGTTTATTTTCACTCAGGAGTTTAAAATGCCTATTCTCTGAAGAACCTTCAATGACCTCAAGCTTCCAAACTAGGAGGCATGGGATAGAAACAATGTTCTCCTCAAAAAGGGAGGTACTTCAGTACACCCCGCTAACCCAGCTATCTGAGAACTTTTTCTGAAAAGCCCCAGGGAGTAAATATCTTAGACTTATGGCCCGTGTGGTTTCTGTCGCAGTAATTATGGCACACACAGTCGGCGCGGCACAGAATCAATCATGGCAATATGTAAATGAATGTTTATGACTGCGTCCCAATAAAATTTTCATTTAAAAAAAGGTTGATGGGCTAGATTTAAATGGCCAGTAGTTTGTTGACACAAACACTTGACTGTCCCCGAAGACAGAACACGACAGGAAAGGATGTATGTCTTGATGAATTTAGTTTTCTCATCACCTGGCACAATACCTGATTTTCAACAATAAATGTGGGATAAATAAGTGAAAGTATTCAAGCCTTAAGAGGGTGAGAGTATAGTAAAAGTATGCTGAAATATAATGAATGCTAGAGAGGGCAAGAAGGACTACAAACTTAATAAAGCTTAGATATTAGGAAAGAGCTGTATCTCTAGAAGCCTAAGGCAGCAAAGCCACAGGTGGAATAAACAACAATGCAGTATATTATTTATACACATTCTTTGTATTGAGTAATTAACTAATACTCAGGTATAACATCTATTTGTCTTTGTTATATTTTGAACCCCTTGAGATCAGAATTTTTTGAAGCTCTAAATACTAATCTATGGTTTATCCATAATAGGTAATTGAAATTTCACATTAATTATGGATGAGAAAAGTTAGATTTTTAAAAGTAGCCTATTATCTCATCAATTAGCAACTATTTGGAATATCTAGCAAACTAGCCATGTTAAACAAATACTCTATAGCACTTATGATGTGTCATGTTATGATGTAATTCCTAACAATTAATTTAGTTAATTCTCATAAGAAATGTCTGGTAAACTGGGGTGGATCTTTTCTGATAGATGAGAAGACTGAGATACTGAAAGGTCAGGTAATTTGTCTAAAGTCATACATGTAGTAAATCTGGATAGGACTTCGGACCCATGCATCCTATTTCTGGAACATGTATTTTTATCCATTGCAAAGGACCATCAGTTTTTTTCGATAAACAATCCCTTGAATATGTATGGTCATACTCAATTTATGTGAAGAGGCTTCAAAATGATGGATGTGAATAGTTAACTAAGAGTACAACACAGTACTGTACGATATTGCCATACTGTAGCCCCTGAAAGTTAGATGAGTTCAGAAAGGAGGCCAGTGTTAGCAGTGACTAGGAAGAACATCATGGGAAGTCACTTCCACCTTCCAATTGTGTTGAATTTTTTTGGCAAGGACTCATGGAAAAACTTTTAAAGTGGAAAAACACAATTCCCAGTACCAAAACATAAAAAAATAAAGTGGAAGAACAGAGTGGATTAAAACATAAGGAGAGAGAGAGTGTGTGTGTGTGTGTGTGTGTGTGTCCATCCACATGCACGCATCCCCAAAGGAAACAAGTCATGAGACTAGCCTTTACTCCATCCTTACCAAGTGATGCTGCCCTGGCTTCTTGACCTTCAGGGAGGTGACTTGGAATCCAGAGGACTACAGTGAAGCAATCCCAGAGTGCCAATCCCCTCAACCACACTACTTAGCTTCTCTAAGTCTTGAAATTTTTATAAAATAAAGGTAAATAATATCCTGTTTCCTAAGTTCATTTTAAAAGTTAAATCAAATGAGACAATATTTTAAAGTGCTTAGTCTAGTGCCTGATAGGTAACCCTCCTTACTATTGTTCCTGAATTGTATGATCACACTCAAAATATGTGAAGTGTTCCTATCTGTATGTTGCCCATGAGAAAGTTGCAGCTCCAGAGCCACAGACTAATCATGTATGGACCACTTTCCAACTTCACAGGTCTCTTAGGGAGTTCTCATTTGCAAGTAGAGATCTGGCTAGATAAACAATTGAGAGGTGCTAAACTATAGAAATAGGAGTTTTTGCTGCATTGAGTCATTGAGAATGTTAGGGGATTAGTGTTGGAATTTTTGATTAAAAAAAGAAAAGAAAGAAAGAAATATATGATTGTTCTATGTTTAAAATTTGCTTCTCAAAGCGTTAGACCTCACTGGATAAAGACAGAAGGAAGGCCTGGAGTACAGATATGCACACGGTGCCAGTAAGCCTGGTGCCACCCCTCACATGTCTGAAAACTGTCCCATAGGAAGTGTTTCCACTCCTCCCATCAGTTCTGAACATATCTCATGCACTGGACTTCAGTCTGGTATTTTTTTATTACTTAGATTTATTTACATATGGTTAGCACTATCTAGCTGGAAATCAAATTCCACATGCAACATTTACAAAATGTAAGTTGCAATGTTTCTCCACATACTATCTCACTGAATATTAAATCCATTGTGTTTTGTTTCATAGCTATGAAACACTGATTTTCTCTTGGGGGGGGTAATTTATAAAGGAATTCTCCACTTTTTACATGGGAGATATATAATATTTTATTTTACCACATTTACATGCAAATTTTTAAGATCCTCCAATAATCTAAAATAGCCCAATTCATCTTCTTTTTCCTAATAAAAAACATGTTTTCTGTTGGAAAAACTCAAAGTTTCATCTATATTCAAATATATACATACAAACTGCGTATACCAATTTATTCTTATAACTTATTATATATGTGTGTGTGTGTGTGTGAGTAGGCAGGTGTGCACTGCTAGGAACGGAACCCTTGCTAAACAGGCATTCTACCACTAAGCTTTATCCCCAGTCCATGGTCACATAATTTTGATGGTTTTCTGTTGTAATGGAAGGCACCCACATCGGGAGACAGCTCATCCTCATAGTTTAATTAAATACAAATCAACTCAGTAGGCAGAGATATTAGCACCTCGTTAGCAGTCAAAAAGCTGCCTTTTCAAGTAGATCCTATTTCTGAAAATAAAGTTTTATATAGATAAAAGCTCTAATGTTTGAAAGGCAATTGATGAACTTGTATTTGTAGCCATAAAAAAAGTATTTCCTTACTAGACATTTTTTAATTAAAAATAAAAGCTAGCCCCATTACTCTTCAAAACAGTGGGGAGTTTCCCAAAACCATTTTACCTTTTAGGATTCAATTTCTAGAAAAACAGAAGCTCATATTTCAAATACCGTTATAAGTGATTTTGTGGAAAATTCATATAAACATGTAATACTGTATAAATAAAAATGAGTTTTAAGATCCAAGGTCCCCTGGGAATTGATCTAAATTTCTTCTTATTCTCATCATAGCTAATTCACACTGAACATTTACTCCTCGAAAGACTGTGGTGCATACCTTATATGAGTTACAGCCGTGAATTACCAAAAAAAACCTTGAAATTGGTAGTATTTCAAGCCAATTCACAGATGAAGAAAATGAGGCACAGAGAAGCAGACTAACTCAAACAAGTTCACCCAGGGAGCAGTTGGAGGAACAGCGATTCTAACCCAGCTATTTCAGAGCTGGATGCTGCAAGCTGACTTTCTCCTCCAGATCTGTCCAGTCTTTCTCAGAGACCTTTCCAGAGTACCTAACATCCAAAGGCCTCCCTGACTCTAGCCAAGCCAAAGTTACTCGAACAGGCTGGAAAACAGCTCTTGTTCACCCGTCTCTATAAGTCATGTGTAGTATTAAGACTCCTGTCTTCTGCACCATTAACTGGACATCTAGAATGGTAGGGTGAGCATCTATCTATTTATATGCATTTTTAAAATTACCACTAACTGTGTCCATATTCCTCTTTTTCTTCCCTGCTCCTAATCCTGGGGCAACCTGTCATAATTTGAGACTGTGTCGCTCACATTCAAAGGCTGGCAGTACCCAGTACCATGGAATCTGGCTGTCTCACAAAAGACAGATTGCTAGAACTCAGTGGACAGAGTTCTAGGATTGAAATCAGGAGACATTTTGCTCACCGTAACTGTGCACCCTGGGAAGTTACCTCTTTGCCCCAACCTCCTCATTTTAATGGAAGTATGGAATGAAATTATCTCCAAAATCACTGACCAATTTCAAAGTCCATAGGTCCATGCCCTTAAGGATTACATTGTTTTCACGATTGGTTTTCAGAGTTTTTTGTTTTTGTTTTCAGTACTTGGGATTGAACTTCAGGGTCTTTGCACTGAGCTACATACTCAACACTTTGTAAAATTTTTGATACAGGGCCTCCCTAAGGCACTAAATTACCCAGGCTAAGCTCAAACTTGCAATCCTCTTGCCTCAACCTCCCAGAGTGCTGGGATGACAGGCTTGACTGAGCTCCCACTCCCTGCTACTTTAATTTTTGAGGAAAAATGCTTTTATCGACTAGGCAACTTGTCCAAAACCAAACAGGTATGAGATATGCACACTAGAATTCCGCCTCAGGACCACATGATTCCAAAATTCTGAGCTCGTGTGTCCTTTGTGATTCGAAAATCGAACAGATCTCTCCCCTAAATGATGCCTGCTCTTCGCCTGGTTGGAATAAGGGTAAATTTCTACATGGTCCCATAATCAGATAACACACCAATATGCATCAAAACTATAGTAAGCTAAGGGCCACAAATACCAAAAGAACAATCTGATTGCTTGACTACCGTCTTTAAGCGGGTCCTACCCTGAAATTTAAAGTTAATAGCATTTACGACCTGATGAGTTCACCAAATCCTTTCACAGAGTAGATTTGCGTGGGGAAGAAAGGAGAAAGACCAGAGGCCTGAAAACTTTCCAGTTTCTCTTGGCAGAGCTGAGGCGCAGGGAACACAGGAACTTTGTGCAGATTTAAGATAAATATCTAACGGGCTGCAGGGTTTTTGAGGGGGGCCCATCAGTGTGCGCGTGCGCGTGCAGGTCTTCAGCTAAGCCAGGGTGGGTGCCCTGTGCGGGAGGCAGGGCGATTCAATGGAGGGAGACACTTTAGCCTCCCCTTCAAGTACATCTCCCTCCTGAGTACATTTACTTCCATCACAATGGACTAGAAGAGATCCTTGCTCAGTGGTGCAGAACCCTTGAGACCTAATTTAGCTTTTATAGGAAAATCAAGAAGAGAGAGACAACACAAGAGCAAAAGGAGCAGAACAAAGATATGAGTTTGTACAGGGAATATTGATACTTGTGGGCTGCTTCTGTAACTCTTTTAAAAGAAATTTTCTAAGTAAATGCTGACTTAGACTTTTCCCTTAGTGGAAGGCCGAGCTCCTCCCCAGCACACAATGCCGAGTCCGAATCCTCTTCACAATTCCCGACAGCCTGCTGTCTCCGAGGCTCGGGTTCATTGGTTTTTACACCGTGAAGGTCAGGAAACATTTCGGAAAAATAAATTTCCTTTTTTAATTTCTTAAATGTGTCCTCCCAAGGATGCCCAGAAATAGGAAAGTTACATAAATGCAAATTAAAAACATGCCCAACGTGCCGAGGCCTCTGGTCTGCTCGAGCATTTATTATTCACATCTCACAGCAATTTCAAGAGCATCGCATCCTTTGTTCACTGCATATCAATTAAAAACACCTCTGAGAAGCAGGTACAATCACACACTATCCATTCTTCTTGAAAAACGAAAAGTCCGATTTTTGCTAGCTGCTACTCCTAGCACACAGAGGCTTGGAAACAGAAAGGGGAGGGGAGGAAACGGCTTGCCCTTAAGGATTTCACAGATGATGAAGAAAGGCGTTTTTCCCAATGCCGTTAAAAAAAAAAATTCCATGGCTTCACTAGGCAGTCAGTTGAGGGATAAGACCAGAACCTAGATAATCTTATTCTTCCTCATGTGTTGCAGCCAAAAAGTCTAATAAGTTGTCATTCGCAAGCAATTTTGCCACACAAATATAAAGTTGCTTGTGCAAAGAACTCAAATTACTTCTGTGGATGGCTATAGCAGTGTAATAGTGGAAGGCAGACTGACTTAAAAAAAACCTTGAAAACATAGAGCTTTGAAATCAGGTGTTTTTCTGCCCTACTTACATTCTAAGTCCACTGGGATCTGTTACCTATCCACCTGAGTCTCAATTTCCTCGCCTGTCCAATAGGAGGAAGGGACCTACTTCATTGGATTGGTACAAAAAAATTAAATAAGGCAATAGCTACCAAATCTAGCAGAACCTTAACTGGTTGCATTATTAGCTGAAAGGCAACAAAGATGTATAATATTTGCATTTTTAAAAGTTGATCTCCAAATGATCAAGATATCTTATATGCATGTACCAATTTCCCACCACGAGCATTGCTATTCTGTATTACAACCACACAACATTTTTTCCTAAAAAAGTTGGCTTCAAACAGTTACATTGCACTTAATATGTCATTCATACTGCTGGAGCTGGCTTTCTTCTGTGCACACTGGGAGCCTCACTGTAGTTCTGTTGCTCTTGCATCTTACCTGATAACAAGTTGAATCATTATGACTAATATAAGAGTCTTTCACATCCCTATAGTCTTATTTAACTATCTACAGATGAGCAACACTATAGGCATCTTAGAGATGACAACAAATTAAATGGTAAAATGCTGTGATAAGAAAGATTAATTAACAAAGTCAAAGTATTAAATTGAGGCGATGATCCTTATGCAGCAAACCATATATTTAGTTTATTAGGCAACTGAATGCTAATTAGCATTCTGTACTAGGCAGAAAAATACATAAGCATTGTATCTTCCCAGCTTTAAAATCCTGCCAAAAACTAAAACTTGATTGTACCACTGCATTAATCACCAACCTTGAACTGAAACTCTTGTTTTTATTAAGGGAAAATGATTTATTCAAAATAGTGTCTCACTTAAGGGGTCTAATCACAAGCCCAAGATCATTCAGATGGTGAAATCCAGCTGTAACAACAACAGGATCATCCAGAAAAGAATCACATGTATATTGAATCCCTTAAAAGTTTTCCACAACAGATGTAGGGGTGATAAACCATGCAAGCTGATTCTATAATTAACTAAAGTGTTCCTTTTCCTTCATCATAATCAAAATGGATCAGCCTGTGGCTGTTAGTTGGCTAAAGCAGTGGGCTGTAATTTACTCTGCTGTGCAAAATTAAATTCATATTTTAAAATCTGACCAAAAACAAATTCCAAACACATACACCAATGGATCTTTTTCAAAACTTCAAAGAAACCTTCACAACAGACAAAAATGTCTGAACAATGGGCAAATAACATAACTTTTCCATAGCAATCGCCAAAAATCTGATGGTTATGTCATCTGGATAATCGAAGTGAAACAGGCTTCTACGGTTTACTGTTAATGCTGATTACTCCAAGGCTGATATATATATATTTTTTAATATTTTATCCCAGTCAGTTAGTACAGTACCTGACACCATGAGTATATGTTGAATGAATACACTGAGAAAATTGAACCATACTTTATCTCCCAATTTGTAACAATTTGGAAGCACAGTTAACTTCCTTTGGGTTGTTTAGTACAAAATTATATGCACTGATGAAGCAATACTCTTCCAGTCCTCCAGTCTTTCATAGATAGATATGCTCCATTATATTATCTCCTGTTTCTCCCAGTTTCTGATCTTGATTGCAAGAGACCTAGGTTCTGCTTTTCTCTGATGTTTGCTTTCTATGTCATGCCTTTGATACAGTTAATGAAAAATTATTGGTCAGTCACATAATACCTTTTTGCAATAGAGAAGAATATGAACAAATGTATAGAGGGATGGGTAGATAGATAGATGATTGGACAGATGGATGGATTAGATGACTTTCTTCAGAAGACATTTATCATTACCAAATTTTAGCAGGAAATTTAATAAATCTATCTAACTTTAACTAACTTTAAATTTTAATTTTATGCTTTCAACTATCTAAAAGATTGACAATTTCTGGACAAGTACACTGGCTGAACTTAGTGATTTCCTTTGAGCTTGTTGAAAAATGGCCACCACTTGATTATGTAACAGGATCCAGCATTTTTATACACCAAATCACTGACATCAGAATTTCACAGACACTAGAAAAAATAGAATGTAGAATTCATCTTTTTACCAAGAAATACTAAAATTATTCTCTACAGTGATTTTATTACATTGTTTTATGAATTGTCTCTATGAAGGTCAAATAAAGGCCAAGAAACTGAATTCACATTATTAACCCAAGTTGATTGCAAACTGGAAGTACAAATACGGCAGTAGCTATGTGTTGACCTCATTAAGGATAAAGTTTAATTCTATGATTTTTGCTAAAATAAATCATTTATAATGCTGTGTATTGTCTGTCACTTTTCCCCGAGAGGATAGTGGTTGATAATCAGTTCAGTTACCATAAAAAGGAATAGCATAAATCAGAATCCAGATGGGTAATTCTTCACAAGGAGCAACCTGTAAGCTGAACTCATTATTTGGCTTGCCACCATACCCACATAATGAACTAAAGAATGGGAAGATGTACTTTGATGAATAGAAGTGTCACTGTAAGTCACTATTAACCTAAAAATAGAAGCAGAAGGTAAAATGCACATGAGTACCTCTTTTCCAGCTCTATCTAGCCCTTATATGCCCTAGCACATCACAATGATTTGTAGGGTATAGATGGCACCATTTGAGTTTAGGTGCTTAGCAAGTAGTAAACATTGGATAGTTTTTTGCGGTTTTTTCTTTCTTTCTTTCCTAGATTTGACTCTACTGGTTACCTGTTGATTCTCAAGTTTTCTTTTCCATAAGTCTTTACTGAATTTACATTCGCTTACAATTTGTGTCTTTTTATTTCCTGTCATTGCACAGTTTTCCAGCATCTCATGGCCCTCCTTCTTGGGAGGGATTCCTTTTCCCTCCTCTTTTGCTGTATTACTTGTTTCTCTTCTTTTTATCTTTCATTCATTTTATCTCACTGTTCATTTTTTATCTGTTTATTTTGAATGTTTGCTTAACCCACTTTTGCTCTCCCTTCTTTAATCTGTCCATTTTCATTCTTTTATTTAAACTTCTCTACCTTTGGCAAAAGTTTATCAAAACTGCCATTGGATTAAGGAAGAGAAGAACAAAATATCTTTCTTATACCTTTCTAAACTGGGTTCAATGCAAAGTACAAGTGAGTATTTATGGGGTATGAGACTGATTTAAAAGTTTATTTGCCCCAAACCTATGTTGTTTTGTATACAATATGAACATTTCACAACTAGAAGACTTCAGTTAAGCTTTCAAAATAAAATTATTGACCTGATAGTTGATGCACCATAATAGGAATGCAACTAGAGAAAATAACCAGTGGTGTAGACTGTTCATTCAAAAACTTTTGACATTTAATTCTCTTAATAAGGATGAGTAATCTCTGAATCTAATATGATCATTGAATCATCCTTCTAGAGTCAGTATGAACTGTGCCTTATTTTGATGAATCGATTATGCAGCTAAGGCTGTTTGGTTTTATGCTTAGTCTTGACTTCCTGAGTGGTGAAATACTCTTGATATAATTCAATGGCACTTCATGCCATTTAAATCTGCAGCGTGGAAATTACTATCATGGTTTCATTTATTATTATTATCTACCACATATGTTTTTTTAGAAAATATTATTTTGTAAGACCTGTGCTATTTTTGAGGGAGAAAAGAAGAAGAATAAAAATCTAATCATATGCAGAAAGCCAACAATATTACCAACCCATAAAGCCAGTACAGTGTGAGACACAGGTCAAGTCTTCACACAGGGTGCTAG